>JAXGFW010000028.1:62500-304800 GCA_034376525.1 Nicotiana benthamiana | reverse complement strand
CTGCGACATCAAGACTCGTGCCATGACCACGCCCTGCCACGTCCTGACGCGTGCCATGGCTATGTCCTGTGACGTCCTGACTCGTGCCATGGCCATGCCCTGCCACGTTTTGACATGTGCCATGGCCATGTCCGGATGCGTCCTGACACGTACCATGGCCATATCCTGCCATGTCCTGCGACGTCCTGACTTGTGCCATGTCCAAACCCTGCCATGTCCTGACGCGTCCTGACACGTGCCATGGCCATGTCCTGACACGTCCTGCGACGTCCAAACTCGTAACATGGCCACGCCATGCCATGTCCTGCACGTCGTGACTCGTGCCATGGCCACGCCCTGCCATGTCCTGCGACGTCTCGACTCGTGCCATGGCCACGCCCTGCCATATCCTGACGCGTCCTGACACGTGGCAAGGCCATGTCCTGATGCGTCCTGACACGTGCAATGACCACGCCCTGCCATGTCCTGCGACGTCCCAACTCGTGCCATGGACACGCCCTGGCATGTCCTGACGCGTCCTGACACGTGCCATGGCCATGTCCTGATGCGTCCTGACACATGCCATGGCCATGTCCTGATGCGTCCTGACACGTGCCATGGCCATGTACTGACGCGTCCTGCAACATCCTGACTCTTGCCACGGCCACGCCCTGCCATGTATTGCGACGTCATGAGTCATGGCATGGCCTCGTCCGCTATGTCCTGACGTGTCCTGACACGTGCCACCACTATGTCCTGACACGTGCCATGGCCATGTCCTGACACGTCCTGCGACGTCCTGACTCGTGCCATGGCCACGCCCTGCCATGTCCTGCGACGTCCCGAATCATGCCATGGCCACGCCCTGCCATGTCCTGCAACATCCCGACTCGTGCCATGGCCACGCCCTGCCATGTTTTGACGCGTCCTGACACGTGGCATGGCCATGTCCTGATGCGTCTTGACATATGCCAAGGCCATGCCCTGCCATGTCCTGCGACGTCCCGACTCGTGACATGGCCACACCCTGCCATGTCCTGACGCGTCCTGACACGTGCCATGGCCATGTCCTGATACGTCCTGACACGTGCCATGGCATGTCCTGATGCGTCCTAACACGTGCCATGGCCATGTCCTAACGTGTCCTGCGACGCCCTGACTCTTGCCATGGCCACGCCCTGCCACGTGCTGCGACGTCCCGACTCGTGCCATGGCCACGCCCTGCCATGTCCTGCGAGTTCCCGACTCGTGCCATGGCCACGTCCTGCTATGTCCTGACGCGTCCTGACTCGTGCCATGGCCATGTCCTGATGCGTCCTGACACGTGTCATGGCCACGCCCTACCATGTCCGGCGACGTCCCGACTCGTGCCATGGCCACGCCCTGCCATGTCCTGACGCGTCCTGACACGTGCCATGGCATGTCCTGATGCGTCCTGACACGTGCCATGGCCATGTCCTGACGCGTCCTGCGACGTCCTGACTCTTGCCATGGCCATGCCCTGCCATGTTCTGCGACATCATGAGTCATGCCATGGCCACGCACTGCCATGTCCTGATGTGTCCTGACACGTGCCACTGCCATGTCCTAACACGTCCTGACACGTGCCATGGCCATGTCCTGACGCGTCCTGCGACGTCCTTACTCTTTCCATGGCCATGCCATGCCATGTCCTGATGCGTCCTGAAACGTGCCATGGCCACGCCCTGCCATGTCCTGACGTGTCCTGACACGTGCCACTACGATGTCCTGACGCGTCCTGACACGTGCTATGGCCATGTCCTGACTCATCCTGCAACGTCGTGACTCGTGCCATGGCCATGTCCTGACACGTGTCGACCGGCCGTCGCCCGACGCTACCGCTCGAACCATCCCGACTTTCCACCAACGCCGCCAACGACCAACAACATCATTGTGCTTGACATGTTCCAAAGCATTGGTTAGCAATAGATGTGGTGCGACGTGGTGCGGCTTGGAGCGACGTACTACGATGTCGTGCCATGGCCACGTCTTCACACGTACCATGGCCAAGTCCGGACATGTCCTGACACGTACCATGACCATACCCAGGCCATGTCTTGCGCGTCCTTACTCGTCCTGACACGTACCATGACTATACCCTGCCATATCCTGCGCGTCCTTACACGTACCATGGCCATGGCCTGACACGTCCTGACACGTACCATGACCATATCCTGCCGTGTCCTGCGACGTCCTTACACGTACCATGGCCATGGCCCGACACGTCATGACACGTACCATGATCATATCCTGCCATGTCCTGCGACGTTCTGAATCGTGCCATGGCCATGTCCTGACGCGTCCTGACACGTACCATGGCCACGTCCTGACGCGTCCTGACACGTGCCATGGCCATGTCCTAACACGTCTTGCGACGTCCCGACTCGTGCCATGGCCACGCCCTGCCATGTCCTGCAACGTCCCGACTCATGCCATGGCCATGCTCTTCCATGTCCTGCGACGTCCCGACTCGTGCCATGGCCACACCCTGCCATGTCCTAACGCGTCCTGACACGTGCCATGGCATGTGCTGATGTGTCCTGACACGTGCCATAGCCATGTCCTGACGCGTCATACGACGTCCTGACTCTTGCCATGGCCACGCCCTGCCATGTCTTGCGACGTCATGAGTCATGCCATGGCCACACCCTGCCATGTCCTGACATGTCCTGACGCGTCCTGACACGTGCCATGGCCATGTTCTGACGCGTTCTGCGACGTCCTGACTCTTGCCATGACCACGCCCTGCCATGTCCTGCGACGTCACGAGTCATGCCATGGCCACGCCCTGCCATGTACTGACGCGTGCCATAGCCATGTCCAGACGCGTTCTGACACGTACCATGGCAATATTCTGCCATGTCCTGCAACGTCCTGACTCGTGCCATGGCCACGCCCTACAATGTTCTGACGCGTTCTGACACGTGCCATGGCCATGTCCTGACACGTCCTTCGACATCCCGACTCGTGCCATGGCCACGCCCTGCCATGTCCTGCGACGTCCTGAGTCATGCCATGGCCACGCCCTGCCTGACACGTCATGACACGTACCATGACCATATCTTGCCAAGTCCTGCGACGTCCTGAATCATGCCATGGCCACGTCCTGACGCGTCTTGACACGTACCATGGCCATGTCCTCACACGTCCTGACACGTACCATGACCATATCATGCCATGTCCTGCGACGTCCTTTCAAGTACCATGGCCATGGACTGACACGTCCTGACACGTACCTTGACCATATCCTGCGACGTCCTGCCACGTACCATGGCCAAGGCCTGACAAGTACCATGACCATATCATGACATGTCCTGCGATGTCCTTACACGTACCATGGCCATGCCCTTACACGTCATGACTCGTACCATGATCATATCCTGCCATGTCCTGCGACGTCTTGAATCGTACCATGGCCACGTCCTAATGGGTTCTGACACGTACCGTGGCCATATCCTGCCATGTCCTACGACGTCCTGACTCGTGCCATGATAATGCCCTGCCAAATCCTGCTCGTGCCATGGCCATGTCCTGCGACGTCCTGACTCGTGCCATGGCCACGTCCTGACGCGTGCCATGGCCATGTCCGGACGCGTCCTGACACGTACCATGGCCATATCCTGCCATGTCCTGCGACGTCCTGACTTGTTCCATGGCCACGCCCTGCCATGTCCTGCCGGGTCCTAACACGTGCCAGGGCCATGTCGTGACACATCCTGCGACGTCCCGACTCGTGCCATGGCCACGCCCTGTCCTGATGCATCCTGACACATGCCATGGTCATGTCCTGAGGCATCCTGACATGTGCCATGGCTATGTCCTGACGCGTCCTACGACGTCCTGACTCTTGCCATGGCCATGCCCTGCCATGTCCTGTGACGTCATGAGTCATGCCATGGCCACGCCCTGCCATGTCCTGACGTGTCCTGACACGTGCCACCTCCATTTCCTGACGCGTCCTGACACGTGCCATGGCCATGTCCCGACTCGTCCTGCGACGTCCTGACTCGTGCCATGGCCATGTCCTGACACGTGTCGGTCGTCCGTCACCCGACGCTACCGCTCGAACCACCCCGACTTTCCACCACCGCCGCCAACGACCACCAACATCATTGCGCTTGACATATATCTAAGCATTGGTTAGCAATAGACGTGGTGCGACGCGGTGCGGCTTGGAGCGATGTAGTGCGTCGCCATGCCATGGCCACGTCCTGACACGTACCATGGCCATGCCTTGACACGTCCTGACACGTACCATGACCATATCCTGCCATGTCCTGCGACGTCCTGTCACGTACCATGGCCATGGCATGACACGTCCTGACACGTACCATGACCATATCATGCCTTGTCCTGCAACGTCCTGCTACGTACCGTGGCCATGTCCTGCGACGTCCTGAATCGTGCCATGGCCACGTCATGACGCGTCCTGACAAGTACCATGACCATATCCTGCCATGTCTTGTGACGTCCTGACTCGTGCCATGACCACGCCCTGCCACGTCCTGACGCGTGCCATGGCCATGTCCTGCGATGTCCTGACTCGTGCCATGGCCACGCCCTGCCACGTCCTGACGCGTGCCATGGCCATGTCCGGACGCGTCGTGACACGTACCATGGCCATATCCTTCCGTGTCCTGCGACGTCCTGGCTCGTGCCATGACCACGCCCTGCCATGTCCTGACAGGTGCCATGGCCATGTCCTGACACGTCCTACGACGTCTTGACTCGTGCCATGGCCACGACCTGCCATGTCCTGCGACGTCCCGACTCGGTCCATGGCCACGCCCTGCCATGTCCTGCCGCGTCCTGACACGTGCCATGGCTATGTCCTGATGCGCCCTGACACGTGCCCTGACCACGCCCTGCCATGTCCTGCAACGTACCGACTCGTGCCATGGCCACGCTCTGCCATGTCCTGACACATCTTGACACGTGCCATGGCCATGTCCAGATGCGTCCTGACACATGCCATGCCCATGTCCTGATGCGCCCTGACACGTCTTGACACGTACCATGACCATATCTTTCCATGTCTTGCGACGTCCTTATTCGTGCCATGGCCACGTCCTCACGCATCCTGACACATACCATGACCATATCCTGCCATGTCCTGTGACGTCTTGACTCGTGCGATGACCACGCCCTGCCACGTCCTGACGCGTGCCATGGCCATGTCCTGCGACGTCCTGACTCGTGCCATGGCCACGCCCTGCCACGTCCTGACGCGTGCCATGGCCATGTCCGGCCACGTCCTGACTCGTGACATGGCCACGCCCTGCCATGTCCTGACGTGTCCTGACACGTGCCATGGCCATGTCCTAACACGTCCTGCGACGTCCCGACTCGTGCCATGGCCACGCCCTGCCATATCCGAACACGTCCTGACACGTGCCATGGCATGTCCTAATGTGTCCTGACACGTGCCATGACCATGTCCTGACGCGTCATGCGACGTGCTGACCCTTGCCATGGCCACGCCCTGCCATGTCCTGACATGTCCTGACGCGTCCTGACACGTGCCATGGCCATGTTCCGACGCGTCCTGCGACGTCCTGACTCTTGCCATGACCACGCCCTGCCATGTCCTGCGACGTCATGAGTCATGCCATGGCCACGCCCTGCCATGTACTGACGCGTGCCATGGCCATGTCCGGACGCGTTCTGACACGTACCATGGCCATATTCTGCCATGTCCTGCGACGTCCTGACTCGTGCCATGGCCACGCCCTGCCATGTCCTGACGCGTCCTGACTCGTGCCATGGCCATGTCCAGACACGTATTGCGACGTCCCGACTCGTGCCATGGCCACGCCCTGCCATGTCCTGCGACGTCCCGACTCATGCCATGGCCACGCCCTGCCTGACACGTTATGACACGTACCATGACCATATCATGCCATGTCCTGCGACGTCCTTTCAAGTACCATGGCCATGGACTGACACATCCTGACACGTACCTTGACCATATCCTGCGACGTCCTGACACGTACCATGGCCATGGCCTGACAAGTCCTGACACGTACCATGACCATATCCTTACATGTCCTGCGATGTCCTTACACGTACCATGGCCATGCCCTTGCACGTCATGACTCGTACCATGATCATATCCTGCCATGTCCTGCGACGTCTTGAATCGTACCATGGCCACGTCCTAACGTGTCCTGACACGTACCATGGCCACGTCCTGACGCGTCCTGACACGTACGATGGCCATATCCTGCCATGTCCTGCGACGTCCTAACTCGTGCCATAACAACGCCCAGCCACGTCCTGCTCGTGCCATGGCCATGTCCTGCGACGTCCTGACTCGTGCCATGGCCACGTCCTGCCGCGTGCCATGGCCATGTCCAGACGCGTCCTGACACGTACCATGGCCATATCTTGCCATGTCCTGCGACGTCCTGACTTGTTCCATGGCCACGCCCTGCCATTTCCTGCCGTGTCCTGACACGTGCCAGGGCCATGTCCTGACACGTCCTGCGACGTCCCGACTCGTGCCATGGCCACGCCCTGTCCTGATGCATCCTGACACATGCCATGGTCATGTCCTGAGGCGTCCTGACATGTGCTATGGCCATGTCGTGACGCGTCCTACGACGTCCTGACTCTTGCCATGGCCATGCCCTGCCATGTCCTGTGACGTCATGAGTCATGCCATGGCCACGCCCTGCCATGTCCTGACGTGTCCTGACACGTGCCACCGCCATGTCCTGACGCGTCCTGACACGTGCCATGGCCATGTCCCGACTCGTCCTGCGACGTCCTGACTCGTGCCATGGCCATGTCCTGACACGTGTCGGTCGTCCGTCACCCGACGCTACCGCACGAACCACCCCGACTTTCCACCACCGCCGCCAACGACCACCAACATCATTGCGCTTGACATGTTTCTAAGCATTGGTTAGCAATAGACGTGGTGCGACGCGGTGCGGCTTGGAGCGATGTAGTGCGATGCCATGCCATGGCCACGTCCTAACACGTACCATGGCCATGCCCTAACACGTCCTGACACTTACCATGACCATATCCTGCCATGTCCTGCGACGTCCTGTCACCTACCATGGCCATGGCATGACACGTCCTGACACGTACCATGACCATATCATGCCTTGTCCTGCAACGTCCTGTTACGTACCGTGGCCATGTCCTGCGACGTCCAGAATCGTGCCATGGCCACGTCCTGACGCGTCCTGACAAGTACCATGACCATATCCTGCCATGTCTTGTGACGTCCTGACTCGTGTAATGACCACGCCCTGCCACGTCCTGACGCGTGCCATGGCCATGTCTTGCGATGTCCTGACTCGTGACATAGTCACGCCCTGCCACGTCCTAACGCGTGCCGTGGCCATGTCCTGACGCGTCGTGACACGTACCATGGCCATATCCTTCCATGTCCTGCGACGTCCTGGCTCGTGCAATGACCACGTCGTGCCATGTCCTGACAGGTGCCATGACCATGTCCTGACACGTCCTACGACGTCTTGACTCGTGCCATGGCCACGACCTGCCATGTCCTGCGACGTCCCGACTCGTGCCATGGCCACGCCCTGCCTGACACGTCATGACACGTGCCATGGCTATGTCCTGATGCGTCCTGACACGTGCCATCACCACGCCCTGCCATGTCCTACAACGTACCGACTCGTGCCATGGCCACGCTCTGCCATGTCCTGACACGTCTTGACACGTGCCATGGCCATGTCCTGATGCGTCCTGACACATGCCATGCCCATGTCCTGATGCTCCCTGACACGTCTTGACACGTACCATGACCACGCCCTGCCATGTCCTGACGTACCTGACTCGTGCCATGGCCACGCCCTGCCATGTCCTGACGTGTCTTGACACGTGCCATGGCCATGTCCTAACACATCCTTCGACGTCCCGACTCGTGCCATGGCCACGCCCTGCCATGTCCTAACGCGTCCTGACACGTGCCATGGCATGTCCTGATGTGTCCTGACACGTGCCATGGCCATGTCCTGACGCGTCATGCGACGTGCTGACTCTTGCCATGGCCACGCCCTGCCATGTCCTGACATGTCCTGACGCTTCCTGACACGTGCCATGGCCATGTTTCGACGCGTCCTGCGACGTCCTGACTCTTGCCATGACCACGCCCTGCCATGTCCTGCGACGTCATGAGTCATGCCATGGCCACGCCCTGCCATGTACTGACGCGTGCCATGGCCATGTCCGGACGCGTTCTGACACGTACCATGGCCATATTCTGCCATGTCCTGCGACGTCCTGACTCGTGCCATGGCCATGTCCAGACTCGTTTTGTGACGTCCCGACTCGTGCCATGGCCACGCCCTGCCATGTCCTGCGACGTCCTTTCATGTACCATGGCCATGGACTGACACATCCTGACACGTACCTTGACCATATCCTGCGACGTCCTGACACGTACCATGGCCATGGCCTGACAAGTCCTGACACGTACCTTGACCATATCCTGACATGTCCTGCGATGTCCATACACGTACCATGGCCATGCCCTTACACGTCATGACTCATACCATGATCATATCCTTCCATGTCCTGCGACGTCTTGAATCGTACCATGGCCACGTCCTAACGTGTCCTGACACGTACCATGGCCACGTCCTGACGCGTCCTGACACGTACGATGGCCATATCCTGCCATGTCCTGCGACGTCCTGTCACGTACCATGGCCATGGCATGACACGTCCTGACACGTACCATGACCATATCATGCCTTGTCCTGCAACGTCCTGTTACGTACCGTGGCCATGTCCTGCGACGTCCTGAATCGTGCCATGGCCACGTCCTGACGCGTCCTGACAAGTACCATGACCATATCCTGCTATGTCTTGTGACGTCCTGACTCGTGCCATGACCACGCCCTGCCACGTCCTGACGCGTGCCATGGCCATGTCCTGCGATGTCCTGACTCGTGCCATAGCCACGCTCTGCCACGTCCTGACGCGTGCCATGGCCATGTCCGGACGCGTCGTGACACGTACCATGGCCATATCCTTCCATGTCCTGCGACGTCCTGGCTCGTGCAATGACCACGTCGTGCCATGTCCTGACAGGTGCCATGGCCATGTCCTGACACGTCCTACGACGTCTTGACTCGTGCCATGGCCACGACCTGCCATGTCCTGCGACGTCCCGACTCGTGCCATGACAATGCCCTACCACGTCCTGCTCGTGCCATGGCCATGTCTTGCGACGTCCTGACTCGTGCCTTGGCAACGTCCTGACGCGTGCCATGGCCATGTCCGGACGCGTCCTGACACGTACCATGGCCATATCATGCCATGTCCTGCGACGTCCTGACTTGTTCCATGGCCACGCCCTGCCTTGTCCTGCCGGGTCCTGACACGTGCCAGGGCCATGTACTAACACATCCTGCGACGTCCCGACTCGTGCCATGGCCACGCCCTGTCTTGATGCGTCCTGACACATGCCATGGTCATGTCCTGAGGCGTCCTGACACGTGCAATGGCCATGTCCTGACGCGTCCTACGACGTCCTGACTCTTGCCATGGCAACGCCCTGCCTTGTCCTACAGGGTCCTGACACGTGCCAGGGCCATGTCCTGACACATCCTGCGACGTCCCGACTCGTGCCATGGCCACGCCCTGTCCTGATGCGTCCTGACACATGCCATGGTCATGTCCTGAGGCGTCCTGACACGTGCCATGGCCATGTCCTGACGCGTCCTACGACGTCCTGACTCTTGCCATAGCCACGCCCTGCCATGTCCTGTGACATCATGAGTCATGCCATGGCCACGCCCTTGACGTGTCCTGACACGTGCCACCGCCATGTCCTTATGCGTCCTGACACATACCATGGCCATGTCCCGACTTGTCCTGCGACGTCCTGACTCGCGCCATGGCCATGTCCTGACACGTGTCGGCCGTCCGTCACCCGACGCTACCACTCGAACCACCCCGACTTTCCATCACCGCCGCCAACGACCACAAACATCATTGCGCTTAACATGTTTCTAAGCATTGGTTAGTAATAGACGTAGTGCGACGTGGTGCGGCTTGGAGCGACGTAGTGCGATGCCATGCCATGGCCACGTCCTGACACGTACCATGGCCATGCCCTGACACGTCCTGACACGTACCATGACCATATCCTGCCATGTCCTGCGACGTCCTGTCACGTACCATGGCCATGGCATGACACGTCCCGACACGTACCATGACCATATCATGCCTTGTCCTGCAATGTCCTGTTACGTACCGTGGCCATGTCCTGCGACGTCCTGAATCGTGCCATGGCCACGTCCTGACGCGTCCTGACAAGTACCATGACCATATCCTGCCATGTCTTGTGACGTCCTGACTCGTGCCATGACCACGCCCTGCCACGTCCTGACGCGTGCCATGGCCATGTCTTGTGATGTCCTGACTCGTGCCATGGCCACGCCCTGCCACGTCCTTACGCGTGCCATGGCCATGTCCGGACGCGTCGTGACACGTACCATGGCCATATCCTTCCATGTCCCGCGACGTCCTGGCTCGTGCCATGACCACGCCATGCCATGTCCTGACAGGTGCCATGGCCATGTCCTGACACGTCCTACGACGTCTTGACTCGTGCCATGGCCACGACCTGCGATGTCCTGCGACGTCCCGACTCGTGCCATGGCCACGCCCTGCCATGTACTGCCGCGTCGTGACTCGTGCCATGGCTATGTCCTGATGCGTCCTGACATGTGCCATGACCACGCCCTGCCATGTCCTGCAACGTAGCGACTCGTGCCATGGCCACGCCCTGCCATGTCCTGACACGGCTTGACACATGCCATGGCCATGTCCTGATGCGTCCTGACACATGCCATGGCTATGTCCTGACGCGTCTTGCGACGTCCTGACTCTTTCCATGGCCACGCCCTGCCATGTCCTGCGACGTGATGAGTCATGCCATGGCCACGCCCTGCCATGTCCTGACGTGTCCTGGCACGTGCCACTGCCATTTCCTGACGCGTCCTGACACGTGCCATGGCCATGTCCTGACTCATCTTGCGACGTCCTGACTCGTTCCATGGCCATGTCCTGACACGTGTCAACCGGCCGTCGCCCGACGCTACCGCTCGAACCACCACCGGCTTTGCACCACCGCCGCCAACGACCACAAACATCATTGTGCTTGACATGTTTCAAAGCATTAGTTAGCAATAGACGTGGTCCGACGTGGTGCGGCTTTGAGCGACGTAATGCGATGTCGTGCCATGGCCACGTCTTGACACGTACCATGGCCAAGTCCTGACACGTCCTGACACGTACCATGACCATACCCAGGCCATCTCCTGCGCGTCCTTACACGTCCTGACACGTACCATGACTATACTCTGCCACTTCCTGCGCGTCCTTACACGTACCATAGCCATGGCCTGACATGTCCTGACACGTACCATGACCATATCCTACCATGTCCTGCGACGTCCTTACACGTACTATGGCCATGGCTTGACACGTCATGGCACGTACCTAGATCATATCCTGCCATGTCCTGCGACGTCCTGAATCGTGCCATGGCCACGTCCTGACGCGTCCTGACACGTACCATGGCCATATCCTGCCATGTCCTGCGACATCAAGACTCGTGCCATGACCACGCCCTGCCACGTCCTGACGCGTGCCATGGCTATGTCCTGTGACGTCCTGACTCGTGCCATGGCCATGCCCTGCCACGTTTTGACATGTGCCATGGCCATGTCCGGATGCGTCCTGACACGTACCATGGCCATATCCTGCCATGTCCTGCGACGTCCTGACTTGTGCCATGTCCAAACCCTGCCATGTCCTGACGCGTCCTGACACGTGCCATGGCCATGTCCTGACACGTCCTGCGACGTCCAAACTCCTAACATGGCCACGCCATGCCATGTCCTGCACGTCGTGACTCGTGCCATGGCCACGCCCTGCCATGTCCTGCGACGTCTCGACTCGTGCCATGGCCACGCCCTGCCATATCCTGACGCGTCCTGACACGTGGCAAGGCCATGTCCTGATGCGTCCTGACACGTGCATTGACCACGCCCTGCCATGTCCTGCACATCCTGACTCGTGCCATGGACACACCCTGCCATGTCCTGACGCGTCCTGACACGTGCCATGGCCATGTCCTGATGCGTCCTGACACGTGCCATGGCCATGTCCTGATGCGTCCTGACACGTGCCATGGCCATGTACTGACGCGTCCTGCAACATCCCGACTCTTGCCATGGCCATGCCCTGCCATGTATTGCGACGTCATGAGTCATGCCATGGCCTCGCCCGCTATGTCCTGACGTGACCTGACACGTGCCATTACTATGTCCTGACACGTGCCATGGCCATGTCCTGACACGTCCTGCGACGTCCCGACTCGTGCCATGGCCACGCCCTGCCATGTCCTGCGACGTCCCGAATCATGCCATGGCCACGCCCTGCCATGTCCTGCAACGTCCCGACTCGTGCCATGGCCACGCCCTGCCATGTTTTGACGCGTCCTGACACGTGCCATGGCCATGTCCTGATGCGTCTTGACATATGCCAAGGCCACGCCCTGCCATGTCCTGCGACGTCCCGACTCGTGCCATGGCCACACCCTGCCATGTCCTGACGCGTCCTGACACGTGCCATGGCCATGTCCTGATACGTCCTGACACGTGCCATGGCATGTCCTGATGCGTCCTAACACGTGCCATGGCCATGTCCTGACGCGTCCTGCGACGTCCTGACTCTTGCCATGGCCACGCCCTGCCACGTGCTGCGACGTCCCGACTCGTGCCATGGCCACGCCCTGCCATGTCCTGCGAGTTCCCGACTCGTGCCATGGCCACGTCCTGCCATGTCCTGACGCGTCCTGACTCGTGCCATGGCCATGTCCTGATGCGTCCTGACACGTGTGTTGGCCACGCCCTACCATGTCCTGCGACGTCCCGACTCGTGCCATGGCCACGCCCTGCCATGTCCTGACGCGTCCTGACACGTGCCATGGCATGTCCTGATGCGTCCTGACACGTGCCATGGCCATGTCCTGACGCGTCCTGCGACGTCCTGACTCTTGCCATGGCCATGCCCTGCCATGTTCTGCGACATCATGAGTCATGCCATGGCCACGCCCTGCCATGTCCTGATGTGTCCTGACACGTGCCACTGCCATGTCCTAACACGTCCTGACACGTGCCATGGCCATGTCCTGACGCGTCCTGCGACGTCCTTACTCTTTCCATGGCCATGCCATGCCATGTCCTGATGCGTCCTGAAACGTGCCATGGCCACGCCCTGCCATGTCCTGACGTGTCCTGACACGTGCCACTACGATGTCCTGACGCGTCCTGACACGTGCTATGGCCATGTCCTGACTCATCCTGCAACGTCGTGACTCGTGCCATGGCCATGTCCTGACACGTGTCGACCGGCCGTCGCCCGACGCTACCGCTCGAACCATCCCGACTTTCCACCAACGCCGCCAACGACCAACAACATCATTGTGCTTGACATGTTCCAAAGCATTGGTTAGCAATAGATGTGGTGCGACGTGGTGCGGCTTGGAGCGACGTACTACGATGTCGTGCCATGGCCACGTCTTCACACGTACCATGGCCAAGTCCGGACATGTCCTGACACGTACCATGACCATACCCAGGCCATGTCTTGCGCGTCCTTACTCGTCCTGACACGTACCATGACTATACCCTGCCATATCCTGCGCGTCCTTACACGTACCATGGCCATGGCCTGACACGTCCTGACACGTACCATGACCATATCCTGCCGTGTCCTGCGACGTCCTTACACGTACCATGGCCATGGCCCGACACGTCATGACACGTACCATGATCATATCCTGCCATGTCCTGCGACGTTCTGAATCGTGCCATGGCCATGTCCTGACGCGTCCTGACACGTACCATGGCCACGTCCTGACGCGTCCTGACACGTACCATGGCCATATCCTGCCATGTCCTGCGACATCCTGACTCGTGCCATGAACACGCCCTGCCACGTCCTAATGCGTGCCATGGCTATGTCCCGTGGCGTCCTGACTCGTGCAATGGGCACGCCCTGCCACGTCTTGACGCGTGCCATGGCCATGTCCAGACGCGTCCTGACACGTACCATGGCCATATCCTGCCATGTCCTAATACGTCCTGACACGTGCCATGGCATGTCCTGATGCGTCCTAACACGTGCCATGGCCATGTCCTAACGTGTCCTGCGACGCCCTGACTCTTGCCATGGCCACGCCCTGCCACGTGCTGCGACGTCCCGACTCGTGCCATGGCCACGCCCTGCCATGTCCTGCGAGTTCCTGACTCGTGCCATGGCCACGTCCTGCTATGTCCTGACGCGTCCTGACTCGTGCCATGGCCATGTCCTGATGCGTCCTGACACGTGTCATGGCCACGCCCTACCATGTCCGGCGACGTCCCGACTCGTGCCATGGCCACGCCCTGCCATGTCCTGACGCGTCCTGACACGTGCCATGGCATGTCCTGATGCGTCCTGACACGTGCCATGGCCATGTCCTGACGCGTCCTGCGACGTCCTGACTCTTGCCAAGGCCATGCCCTGCCATGTTCTGCGACATCATGAGTCATGCCATGGCCACGCCCTGCCATGTCCTGATGTGTCCTGACACGTGCCACTGCCATGTCCTAACACGTCCTGACACGTGCCATGGCCATGTCCTGACGCGTCCTGCGACGTCCTTACTCTTTCCATGGCCATGCCATGCCATGTCCTGATGCGTCCTGAAACGTGCCATGGCCACGCCCTGCCATGTCCTGACGTGTCCTGACACGTGCCACTACGATGTCCTGACGCGTCCTGACACGTGCTATGGCCATGTCCTGACTCATCCTGCAACGTCCTGACTCGTGCCATGGCCATGTCCTGACACGTGTCGACCGGCCGTCGCCCGACGCTACCGCTCGAACCATCCCGACTTTCCACCAACGCCGCCAACGACCAACAACATCATTGTGCTTGACATGTTCCAAAGCATTGGTTAGCAATAGATGTGGTGCGACGTGGTGCGGCTTGGAGCGACGTACTACGATGTCGTGCCATGGCCACGTCTTCACACGTACCATGGCCAAGTCCGGACATGTCCTGACACGTACCATGACCATACCCAGGCCATGTCTTGCGCGTCCTTACTCGTCCTGACACGTACCATGACTATACCCTGCCATATCCTGCGCGTCCTTACACGTACCATGGCCATGGCCTGACACGTCCTGACACGTACCATGACCATATCCTGCCGTGTCCTGCGACGTCCTTACACGTACCATGGCCATGGCCCGACACGTCATGACACGTACCATGATCATATCCTGCCATGTCCTGCGACGTTCTGAATCGTGCCATGGCCATGTCCTGACGCGTCCTGACACGTGCCTTGGCCATGTCCCGACTCGTCCTGACTCGTGCCATGGCCACGTCCTGACACGTACCTTGGCCATACCCTGACACGTCCTGACACGTACCATGGCCATGGCATGACACGTCCTGACATGTACCATGACCATATCATGCCTTGTCCTGCAACGTCCTGACTCGTGCAATGGGCACGCCCTGCCACGTCCTGACACGTACCATGGCCACGTCCTGACGCGTCCTGACACGTACCATGGCCATATCCTGCCATGTCCTGCGACATCCTGACTCGTGCCATGAACACGCCCTGCCACGTCCTAATGCGTGCCATGGCTATGTCCCGTGACGTCCTGACTCGTGCAATGGGCACGCCCTGCCACGTCTTGACGCGTGCCATGGCCATGTCCAGACGCGTCCTGACACGTACCATGGCCATATCCTGCCATGTCCTGCGACGTCCTGACTCGTGCCATGTCCACACCCCGCCATGTCCTAACGCGTCTTGACACGTGTCATGGCCATGTGCTGACACGTCCTGCGACGTCCCCACTTGTGCCATGGCCATGCCCTGCCATGTCCTGCAACGTCCCGACTCGTGCCATGGCCACGCCCTGCCATATCCTGCGACGTCTCGACTCGTGCCATGGCCACGCCTTGCCATATCCTGACGCGTCCTGACACGTGGCAAGGCCATGTCCTGATGCGCCCTGACACGTGCCATGGCCACGCCCTGCCATGTCCTGCGGCATCCCAACTCGTGTCATGGACACGCCCTGCCATGTCTTGACGCGTCCTGACATGTGCCATGGCCATGTCCTGATGCGTCCTGACACATGCCATGGCCATGTCCTGATGCGTCCTGACACGTGCCATGGCCATGTCCTGATGCGTCCTGACACGTGCCATGGCCATGTCCTGACTCATCTTGCGACGTCCTGACTCGTTCCATGGCCATGTCCTGACACGTGTCGACCGGCCGTCGCTCGACGCTACTGCTCGAACCACCCCGACTTTCCACCACCGCCGCCAACGACCACCAACATCATTGTGCTTGACATGTTTCTAAGCATTAGTTAGCAATAGACGTGGTGCGGCTTTGAGCGACGTAATGCGATGTCGTGCCATGGCCACGTCTTGACACGTACCATGGCCAAGTCCTGACACGTCCTGACACGTACCATGACCATACCCAGGCCATGTCCTGCGCGTCCTTACACGTCCTGACACGTACCATGACTATACCCTGCCATGTCATGCGCGTCCTTACACATACCATGGCCATGGCCTGACATGTCCTGACACGTACCATGACCATATCCTACCATGTCCTGCGACGTCCTTACACGTACCATGGCCATGGCCTGACACGTCATGACACGTACCATGATCATATCCTGCCATGTCCTGCCATGTCCTGAATCGTGCCATGGCCACGTCCTGACGCGTCCTGACACGTACCATGGCCATGTCCTGACGCGTCCCGACACGTACCATGGCCATATCCTGCCATTCCCTGCGACATCCGGACTCGTGCCATGACCACGCCCTGCCACGTCCTGACGCGTGCCATGGCTATGTCCTGTGACGTCCTGACTCGTGCCATGGCCACGCCCTGCCACGTCTTGACGTGTGCCATGGCCATGCCCGGACACGTCCTGACACGTACCATGGCCATATCCTGCCATGTCCTGCGACGTCCTGACTCGTGCCATGTCCACACCCTGCCATGTCCTGACGCGTCCTGACACGTGCCATGGCCATGTCCTGACACGTCCTGCGACGTCCAAACTCGTACCATGGCCACGCCCTGCCATGTCCTGCACGTCCCGACTCGTGCCATAGCCACGCCCTGCCATGTCCTGCGACGTCTCGACTCGTGCCATGGCCACGCCCTGCCATATCCTGACGCGTCCTGACACGTGGCAAGGCCATGTCCTGATGCGTCCTGACACGTGCCATGGCCACACCCTGCCATGTCCTGATGCGTCTTGACACGTGCCATGGCCATGTCCTGATGCGTCCTGACACATGCCATGGCCATGTCCTAATGCGTCCTGACACGTGCCATGGCCATGTACTGACGCGTCCTGCAACATCCTGATTCTTGCCATGGCCACGCCCTGCCATGTATTGCGACGTCATGAGTCATGCCATGGCCTCGCCCGCTATGTCCTGACGCTTCCTGACACGTGCCACTACTATGTCCTGACACGTGCCATGGCCATGTCCTGACACGTGCCATGGCCATGTCCTGACACGTCCTGCGACGTCCCGACTCGTGCCATGGCCACGCCCTGCCATGTCCTGCGACGTCCCGAATCATGCCATGGCCACGCCCTGCCATGTCCTGCAACGTCCCGACTCGTGCCATGGCCACGCCCTGCCATGTTTTGACGCGTCCTGACACGTGCCATGGCCATGTCCTGATGCGTCTTGACATATGCCAAGGCCACGCCCTGCCATGTCCTGCGACGTCCCGACTCGTGCCATGGCCACACCCTGCCATGTCCTGACGCGTCCTGACACGTGCCATGGCCATGTCCTGATACGTCCTGACACGTGCCATGGCATGTCCTGATGCGTCCTAACACGTGCCATGGCCATGTCCTGACGCGTCCTGCGTTGTCCTGACTCTTGCCATGTCCTGACGCATCCTGACACGTCCTATGGCCATGTCCTGATACGTCCTGACACGTGCCATGGCATGTCCTGATGCGTCCAGACACGTTCCATGGCCATGTCCTGACGCGTCCTGCGACGTCCTGACTCTTGCCATGGCAATGTCCTGACGCGTCCTGCGACGTCATGAGTCATGCCATGGCCACGCCCTGCCATGTTCTGCGACGTCATGAGTCATGCCATGGTCACGCCATGCCATGTCCTGACGTGGTGTGACACGTGCCACTGCCATGTCCTGACGCGTCCAGACACATGTCATGGCCATGTCCTGACTCGCCCTGCGACGTCCTAACTCGTGCCATGGCCATTACCTGACACGTGTCGACCGGCCATCGCCCGACGCTACTACTCGAACCACCCCGACTTTCCAACATCGCTGCCAACGTCCACCAACATCATTGCGCTTGACATGTTTCTAAGCATTGGTTAGAATTAGACGTGGTGCGGCTTTGAGCGACGTAGTGCGATGTCGTGCCATGGTCATGTCCTGACACGTACCATGGCCATGTCCTGACACGTCCTGACACGTACCATGACCATATCCTGCCATGTCCTGCGAGGTCCTGTCACGTACCATGGCCATGGCCTGACACGTACCATGACCATATCCTGCCATGTCCAAGACGTCCTGACACGTTCCATGGCCACGGCCTGACACGTCATGACACGTACCATAACCATATCTTGCCATGTCCTGCGACGTCCTGAATCGTTCCATGGCCACGTCCTGACGCGTCCTGACACGTACCATGACCATATCCTGCCATGTCCTGTGACGTCCTGACTCGTGCCATGACCACGCCCTGCCACGTCCTGACACGTGCCATGGCCATGTCTTGCGACGTCCTGACTCGTGCCATGGCCATGCCCTGCCACGTCCTGACGCGTGCCATGGCCATGTCCGGACGCGTCCTAACACGTATCATGGCCATAGCCTGCCATGTCCTGCGACGTCCTGACTCGTGCCATGGCCATAACCTGCCATGTCCTGCGACATTCTGACTCGTGCCATAGCCACGCCTTGCCATGTCCTGACGCGTCCTGACACGTGCCATGGCCATGTTCTGCGACGTCTCGACTCGTGCCATGGCCACGCCCTGCCATGTCCTGCGACGTTCCGACTCGTGCCATGGCCACGCCCTGCCATGTCCTGCGACGTCACGACTCGTGCCACGGCCACGCCCTGCCATGTCCTGACGCGTCCTGACACGTGCCATGGCCATGTCCTGATGCGGCCTGACACGTGCCATGGCCACGCCCTGCCGTGTCCTGCATCGTCCCGACTCGTGCCATCGCCACGCCCTGTCGTGTCCTAACGTGTCCTGACCGTGCCATGGCATGTCCTGATGCGTCCTGACACATGCCATGGCCATGTCCTGATGCGTCCTGACACGTGCCATGGCCATGTCCTGACGCGTCCTGCGACGTCCTAACTTTTGCCATGGCCACGCCCTGCCATGTCCTGCGACGTCATGAGTCCTGCCATGGCCACGCCCTGCCATGTCCTGACATGTCCTGACACGTGCCACTGCCATGTCCTGACGCGTCCTGACACGTGACATGGCCATGTCCTGACTCGTCCTGCGACGTCCAGACTCGTGCCATGGCCATGTCCTATCACGTGTCGATCGGCCGTCGCCCGACGCTACCGCTCAAACCACCCTAACTTTCCACCACCGCCGCCAACGACCACCAACATCATTGCGCTTGACATGTTTCTAAGCATTGGTTAGATTTAGACGTGGTGCGACGTGTTACGGCTTGGAGCGACGTAGTGCGATGTCGTGACATGGCCACGTCCTGACACGTACATGGCCATGTCCTGACTCGTCCTGACACGTACCAAGACCATATCTGCCATGTCCTGCGACGTCCTGTCACGTACCATGGCCATGGCCTGACACGTCCTGACACGTACAATGACCATATCCTGCCATGTCCTGCGACGTCCTGACACGTACCATGGCCATGGCCTGACACGTCATGACACGTACCATGACCATATCTTTCCATGTCTTGCGACGTCCTCAATCGTGCCATGGCCACGTCCTGACGCGTCCTGACACATACCATGACCATATCCTGCCATGTCCTGTGACGTCCTGACTCGTGCGATGACCACGCCCTGCCACGTCCTGACGCGTGCCATGGCCATGTCCTGCGACGTCCTGACTCGTGCCATGGCCACGCCCTGCCACGTCCTGACGCGTGCCATGGCCATATCCTGCAATGTCTGGTGATGTCCTGACTCGTGCCATGGCCACGCCCTGCCATGTCCTGACGTGTCCTGACACATGCCATGGCCATGTCCTAACACGTCCTGCGACGTCCCGACTCATGCAATGGCCACGCCCTTCTATGTCCTGCAACGTCCCAACTCATGCCATGGCCATGCACTTCCATGTCCTACGACGTCCCGACTCGTGCCATGGCCACGCCCTGCCATGTCCTAACGCGTCCTGACACGTGCCATGGCATGTCCTGGTGTGTCCTGACACGTGCCATGGCCATGTTCTGACGCGTCATGCGACGTGCTGACTCTTGCCATGGCCACGCCCTGCCATGTCCTGACATGTCCTGACGCGTCCTGACACGTGCCATGGCCATGTTCCGACGCGTCCTGCGACGTCCTGACTCTTGCCATGACCACGCCCTGCCATGTCCTGCGACGTCATGAGTCATGCCATGGCCACGCCCTGCCATGTACTGACGCGTGCCATGGCCATGTCCGGACGCGTTCTGACACGTACCATGGCCATATTCTGCCATGTCCTGCGACGTCCTGACTCGTGCCATGGCCACGCCCTGCCATGTCCTGACGCGTCCTGACTCGTGCCATGGCCATGTCCTGACACGTCCTGCGACGTCCCGACTCGTGCCATGGCCACGCCCTGCCATGTCCTGCGACGTCCCGACTCATGCCATGGCCACGCCCTGCCTGACACGTCATGACACGTACC
Organism: Nicotiana benthamiana; assembly: GCA_034376525.1. Taxonomy (NCBI): domain Eukaryota; kingdom Viridiplantae; phylum Streptophyta; class Magnoliopsida; order Solanales; family Solanaceae; genus Nicotiana; species Nicotiana benthamiana. The sequence continues at coordinate 283,786 of JAXGFW010000028.1, read as the reverse complement.
ATGACCATATCTTGCCATGTCCTGCGACGTCCTGAATCGTGCCATGGCCACGTCCTGACGCGTCCTGACACGTACCATGGCCATGTCCTCACACGTCCTGACACGTACCATGACCATATCATGCCATGTCCTGCGACGTCCTTTCAAGTACCATGGCCATGGCATACACGTCCTGAAACGTACCTTGACACGTACCTTGACCATATCCTGCAACATCCTGACACGTACCATGGCCATGGCCTGACAAGTCCTAACACGTACCATGACCATATCCTGACATGTCCTGCGATGTCCGTATCACGGCCATGCCCTTACACGTCATGACTCGTACCATGATCATATCCTGCCATGTCTTGCAACGTCTTTAATCATACCATGGCCACGTCCTAACGTGCCCTAACACGTAGCTTGGCCACGTCGTGACGCGTCCTGACACGTACGATGGCCATATCCTTCCATGTCCTGCGACGTCCTGACTCGTGCCATGACAACGTCCTGCTCGTGCCATGGCCATGTCCTGCGATGTCCTGACTCGTGCCATGGCCACGTCCTGCCGCGTGCCATGGCCATGTCCGGACGCGTCCTGACACGTACCATGGCCATATCCTGCCATGTCCTGCGACGTCCTGACTTGTTCCATGGCCACGCCCTGCCATGTCCTGCCGGGTCCTGACACGTGCCATGGCCATGTCCTGACACATCCTGCGACGTCCCGACTCGTGCCACGGCCACGCCCAGTCCTGATGCGTCCTGACACATGCCATGGCCATGTCCTGACGCATCCTGACACGTGCTATGGCCATGTCCTGATACGTCCAGTCACGTGCCATGGCATGTCCTGATGCGTCCTGACACGTTCCATGGCCATGTCCTAACGCGTCCTGCGACATCCTGACTCTTGCCATGGCAATGTCCTGACGCGTCCTGCGACGTCATGAGTCATGCCATGGCCACGCCCTGCCATGTTCTGCGACGTCATGAGTCATGCCATGGTCACGCCATGCCATGTCCTGACGTGTCGTGACACGTGCCACTGCCATGTCCTGACGCGTCCAGACACATGTCATGGCCATGTCCTGACTCGCCCTGCAACGTCCTAACTCGTGCCATTGCCATTACCTGACACGTGTCGACCGGCCGTCGCCCGACGCTACTGCTCGAACCACCCCGACTTTCCAACATCGCTGCCAACGTCCACCAACATCATTGCGCTTGACATGTTTCTAAGCATTAGTTTGAATTAGACGTGGTGCGGCTTGGAGCGACGTAGTGCGATGTCGTGCCATGGTCATGTCCTGACACGTACCATGGCCATGTCCTGACACGTCCTGACACGTATCATTACCATATCCTGCCATGTCCTGCGAGGTCCTGTCACGTACCATGGCCATGGCCTGACACGTACCATGACCATATCCTGCCATGTCCAAGACGTCCTAACACGTTCCATGGCCACGGCCTGACACGTCATGACACGTACCATAACCATAACTTGCCATGTCCTGCGACGTCCTGAATCGTTCCATGGCCACATTCTGACGCGTCCTGACACGTACCATGACCATATCCTGCCATGTCCTATGACGTCCTGACTCGTGCCATGACCACGCCCTGCCACGTCCTGAAACGTGCCATGGTCATGTCTTACGACGTCCTGACTCGTGCCATGGCCATGCCCTGCCATGTCCTGACGCGTGCCATGGCCATGTCCGGACGCGTCCAGACACGTATCATGGCCATAGCCTGCCATGTCCTGCGACGTCCTGACTCGTGCCATGGCCATAACTTGCCATGTCCTGTGACGTTCTGACTCGTGCCATAGCCACGCCTTGCCATGTCCTGACGCGTCCTGACACGTGCCATGGCCATGTTCTGCGACGTCCCGACTCGTGCCATGGCCACGCCCTGCCATGTCCTGCAACGTTCCGACTCGTGGCATGGCCATGCCCTGCCATGTCCTACGACGTCACGACTCGTGCCACGGCCACGCCCTGTTACTTCCTGACGCGTCCTGACACGTGCCATGGCCACGCCCTGCTGTGTCTTGCGTCGTCCCGACTCGTGCCATCGCCACACCCTGTCGTGTCCTAACGTGTCCTGACCGTGCCATGGCATGTCCTGATGCGTCCTGACACATGCCATGGCCATGTCCTGATGCGTCCTGACACGTGCCATGGCCATGTCCTGACGCGTCCTGCGACGTCCTAACTCTTGCCATGGCCACGCCCTGCCATGTCCTGCGACGTCATGAGTCCTGCCATGGCCACGCCCTGCCATGTCCTGACATGTCCTGACACGTGCCACTGCCATGTCCTGACGCGTCCTGACACGTGACATGGCCATGTCCTGACTCGTCCTGCGACGTCCAGACTCGTGCCATGGCCATGTCCTATCACGTGTCGATCGGCCGTCGCCCGACGCTACCGCTCAAACCACCCTAACTTTCCACCACCGCCGCCAACGACCACCAACATCATTGCGCTTGACATGTTTCTAAGCATTGGTTAGATTTAGACGTGGTGCGACGTGTTACGGCTTGGAGCGACGTAGTGCGATGTCGTGACATGGCCACGTCCTGACACGTACATGGCCATGTCCTGACTCGTCCTGACACGTACCAAGACCATATCTGCCATGTCCTGCGACGTCCTGTCACGTACCATGGCCATGGCCTGACACGTCCTAACATGTACAATGACCATATCCTGCCATGTCCTGCGACGTCCTGACACGTACCATGGCCATGGCCTGACACGTCATGACACGTACCATGACCATATCTTTCCATGTCTTGCGACGTCCTCAATCGTGCCATGGCCACGTCCTGACGCGTCCTGACACATACCATGACCATATCCTGCCATGTCCTGTGACGTCTTGACTCGTGCGATGACCACGCCCTGCCACGTCCTGACGCGTGCCATGGCCATGTCCTGCGACGTCCTGACTCGTGCCATGGCCACGCCCTGCCACGTCCTGACGCGTGCCATGGCCATATCCTGCAATGTCCGGTGATGTCCTGACTCGTGCCATGGCCACGCCCTGCCATGTCCTGACGTGTCCTGACACGTGCCATGGCCATGTCCTAACACGTCCTGCGACGTCCCGACTCGTGCCATGGCCACGCCCTGCCATGTCCTGCGACGTCCCGACTCATGCCATGGCCATGCACTTCCATGTCCTACGACGTCCCGACTCGTGCCATGGCCACGCCCTGCCATGTCCGAACGCGTCCTGACACGTGCCATGGCATGTCCTGATGTGTCCTGACACGTGCTTTGGCCATGTCCCGACGCGTCATGCGACGTGCTGACTCTTGCCTTGGCCACGCCCTGCCATGTTCTGACATGTCCTGACGCGTCCTGACACGTCTCATGGCCATGTTCCGACGCGTCCTGCGACGGCCTGACTCTTGCCATGACCACGCCTTGCCATGTCCTGCGACGTCATGAGTCATGCCATGGCCACGCCCTGCCATGTACTGACGCGTGCCATGGCCATGTACGAACGCGTTCTGACACGTACCATGGCCATATTCTGCCATGTCCTGCGACGTCTTGGCTCGTGCCATGGCCACGCCCTGCCATGTCCTGACGCGTCCTGACTCGTGCCATGGCCATGTCCTGACACGTCTTGCGACGTCTCGACTCGTGCCATGGCCACGCCCTGCCATGTCCTGCGACGTCCCAACTTATGCCATGGCCACGCCCTGCCTGACACGTCATGACACATACCATGACCATATCTTGCCATGTCCTGCGACGTCCTGAATCGTGCCATGGCCACGTCTTGACGCGTCCTGACACGTACCATGGCCATGTCCTCACACGTCCTGACACGTACCTTGACCATATCCTGCCATGTTTTCCGACGTCCTGTCACGTACCATGGCCATGGCATGACACGTCCTGACACGTACCTTGACACTTACCTTGACCATATCCTGCAACGTCCTGACACGTACCATGGCCATGGCCTGACAAGTCCTAACACGTACCATGACCATATCCTGACATGTCCTACGATGTCCTTACACGTACCATGGCCATGCCCTTACACGTCATGACTCGTACCATGATCATATCCTGCCATGTCCTGCGACGTCTTGAATCGTACCATGGCCACGTCCTAACGGGTCCTGACACGTACCATGGCCACGTCCTGACGCGTCCTGACACGTACGATGGCCATATCCGGCCATGTCCTGCGACGTCCTGACTCGTGCCATGACAACGCCCTGCTACGTCCTGCTCGTGCCATGGCCATGTCCTGCGACGTCCTGACTCGTGCCATGGCCACGTCCTGCCACGTGCCATGGCCATGTCCGGACGCGTCCTGACACGTACCATGGCCATATCTTGCCATGTCCTGCGACGTCCTGACTTATTCAACGGCCACGCCCTGCCATGTCCTGCCGGGTCCTGACACATGCCATGGCCATGTCCTGACACATCCTGCGACGTCCCGACTCGTGCCACGGCCACGCCCAGTCCTGATGCGTCCTGACACATGCCATGGCTATGTCCTGAGGCGTCCTGACACGTGCCATGGCCATGTCCTGATGCGTCATACGACGTCCTGACTCTAGCCATGGCCACGCCCTGCCATATCTAGTGACGTCATGAGTCATGCCATGGCCACGCCCAGCCATGTCCTGACGTGTCTTGACACGTGCCACCGCCATGTCCTGACGCGTCCTGACACGTGCCATGGCCATGTCCTGACTCGTCTTGCGACGTCCTGACACGTGTCGGTCGTCCGTCGCCTGTCGCTACCGCTCGAACCACCCCGACTTTCGACCACCGCCGCCAACGACCACCAACATCATTGCGCTTGACATGTTTCTAAGCATTGGTTAGCAATAGACGTGGTGCGACGTGGTGCGGCTTGGAGCGACGTAGTGCGATGCCATGCCATGGCCACGTCCTGACACGTACCATGGCCATGCCCTGACACGTACCATGACCATATCCTGCCACGTTTTGCGACGTCCTGTCACGTACCATGGCCATGGCATGACACGTCCTGACACGTACCATGACCATGTCATGCCTTGTCCTGCGACGTCCTGTTACGTACCGTGGCCATGTCCTGCGACGTCCTGAATCGTCCCATGGCCACGTCCTAACGCGTCCTAACAAGTACCATGACCATATCCTGCCATGTCTTGTGACGTCCTGACTCGTGCCATGACCACGCCCTGCCACGTCCTGACGCGTGCCATTGCCATGTCCTGCGATGTCCTGACGTCGTGACACATACCATGGCCATATCCTTCCATGTCCTGCGATGTCCTGGAACGTGTCCTGACACGTGCCATGGCAAGTCTTGATGCGTCCTGACACATGCCATGGCCATGTCCTGATGCGTCCTGACACGTGCCATGGCCATGTCCTGACGCGTCATGCGACGTCCTGACTCTTGCCATGACCACGCCCTGCCATGTCTTGCGACGTCATGAGTCATGCCATGGCCACACCCTGCCATGTCCTGACATGTCCTGACGCGTCCTGACACGTGCCATGGCCATGTTCCGACGCGTCCTGCGACGTCCTGACTCTTGCCATGACCACGCCCTGCCATGTCCTGCGACGTCATTAGTCATGCCATGGCCACGCCCTGCCATGTACTGACGCGTGCCATGGCCATGTCCGGACGCGTTCTGACACGTACCATGGCCATATTCTGCCATGTCCTGCGACGTCCTGACTCGTGCCATGGCCACGCCCTGCCATGTTGTGACGCGTTCTGACACGTGCCATGGCCATGTCCTGACACGTCCTGCAACATTCCGACTAGTGCCATGGCCACGCCCTGCCATGTCCTGCGACGTCCTGACTCATGCCATGGCCACGCCCTGCCTGACATGTCATGACACGTACCATGACCATATCTTGCCATGTCTTGCGACATCCTGAATCATGCCATGGCCACGTCCTGACGCGTCTTGACACGTACCATGGCCATGTCCTCACACGTCCTGACACGTACCATGACCATATCATGCCATGTCCTGACGCGTCCTGACAAGTACCATGACCATATCCTGCCATGTCTCCTGACGTCCTGACTCGTGCCATGACCACGCCCTGCCACGTCCTGACGCGTGCCATGGCCATGTCCGGACGCGTCGTGACACGTACCATGGCCATATCCTTCCATGTCCTGCGACGTCCTGGCTCGTGCCATGACCACGCCGTGCCATGTCTTGAGACGTGCCATGGCCATGTCCTGACACGTCCTACGACGTCTTGACTCGTGCCATGGCCACGACCTGCCATGTCCTGCGACATCCCGACTCATGCCATGGCCACGCCCTGCCATGTCCTGCCGCGTCCTGACACGTGCCATGGCAATGTCCTGATGCATCCTGACACGTGCCATGACCACGCCCTGCCATGTCCTACAACGTACCGACTCGTGCCATGGCCACGCCCTGCCATGTCTTGACACGTGCCATGGCCATGTCCTGATGCGTCCTGACACATGCCATGGCCATGTCCTGATGCGTCCTGACACGTCTTGACACGTACATGACCATATCTTTCCATGTCTTGCGACGTTCTTAATCGTGCCATGGCCACGTCCTGACGCGTCCTGACACATACCATGACCATATCCTGCCATGTCCTATGACGTCTTGACTCGTGCGATGACCACGCCCTGCCACGTCCTGACGCGTGCCATGGCCATTTCCTGCGACGTCCTGACTCGTGCCATGACCACGCCCTGCCACGTCCTGACGCGTGCCATGGCCATATCCTGCAATGTCCGGTGATGTCCTGACTCGTACCATGGCCACGCCCTACCATGTCCTAACGTGTCCTGACACGTGCCATGGCCATGTCCTAACACGTCCTGCGACGTCCCGACTCGTGCCATGGCCATGTCCTGCGACGTCCTGGCTCGTGCCATGGCCACGCCCTGCCATGTCCTGACGCGTCCTGACTCGTGCCATGGCCATGTCCTGACACGTCTTGCGACGTCCCGACTCGTGCCATGGCCAGGCCCTGCCATGTCCTGCGACGTCCCGACTAATGCCATGGCCACGCCCTGCCTGACACGTCATGACACGTACCATGACCATATCTTGCTATGTCCTGCGACGTCCTGAATCGTGCCATGGCCACGTCTTGACGTGTCCTGACACGTACCATGGCCATGTCCTCACACATCCTGACACGTACCTTGACCATATCCTGCCATGTTTTGCGACGTCCTGTCACGTACCATGGCCATGGCATGACACGTCCTGACACGTACCTTGACACGTACCTTGACCATATCCTGCGACGTCCTGACACGTACCATGGCCATGGCCTGACAAGTCCTAACACGTACCATGACCATATCCTGACATGTTCTACTATGTCCATACACGTACCATGGCCATGCCCTTACACGTCACGTACCATGATCATATCCTGCCATGTCCTGCGACGTCTTGAATCGTACCATGGCCACGTCCTAACAGGTCCTGACACGTACCATGGCCATGTCCTGACGCGTCCTGACACGTACTATGGCCATATCCGGCCATGTCCTGCGACGTCCTGACTCGTGCCATGACAACGCCCTGCCATGTCCTGCTCGTGCCATGGCCATGTCCTGCGACGTCCTGACTCGTGCCATGGCCACGTCTTGCCGCGTGCCAAGGCCATGTCCGGACGCGTCCTGACACGTACCATGGCCATATCCTGCCATGTCCTGTGACGTCCTAACTTGTTCCATGGCCACGCCCTGCCATGTCCTGCCGGGTCCTGACACGTGCCATGGCCATGTCCTGACACATCCTGCGACGTCCCGACTCGTGCCACGGCCACGCCCTGTCCTGATGCGTCCTGACACATGCCATGGCCATGTCCTGAGGCGTCCTGACACGTGCCATGGCCATGTCCTGATGCGTCATACGACGTCCTGACTCTTGCCATGGCCACGCCCTGCCATGTCTAGTGACGTCATGAGTCATGCCATGGCCACGCCCAGCCATGTCCTGACGTGTCCTGACACGTGCCACCGCCATGGCCTGACGCGTCCTGACACGTGCCATGGCCATGTCCTGACTCGTCTTGGGACGTCCTGACTCGTGCCATTGCTATGTCCTGACACGTGTCGGTTGTTCGTCGCCCGTCGCTATCGCTCGAACCACTCCGTTTTTCAACCACCGCCGCCAACTACCACCAACATCATTGCGCTTAACATGTTTCTAAGCATTGGTTAGCAATAGACGTGGTGCGACGTGGTGCGGCTTGGAGCGACGTAGTGCGATGCCATGCCATGGCCACGTCCTAACACGTACCATGGCCATGCCCTGACACGTACCATGACCATATCCTGCCACGTTTTGTGACGTCCTGTCACGTACCATAGCCATGGCATGACACGTCCTGACACGTACCATGACAATATCATGCCTTGTCCTGCAAAGTCCTGTTACGTATCGTGGCCATGTCCTGCGACGTCCTGAATCGTGCCATGGCCACGTCCTGACGCGTCCTGACAAGTACCATGACCATATCCTGCCATGTCTTGTGACGTCCTGACTCGTGCCATGACCACGCCCTGCCACGTCCTGACGCGTGCCATGGCCATGTCCTGCGATGTCCTGACTTGTGCCATGGCCACGCCCTGCCACGTCCGGACGCGTGCCATGGCCATGTCCGGATGCGTCGTGACACGTACCATGGCCATATCCTTCCATGTCCTGCGGCGTCCGGGCTCGTGCCATCGCCACGCCCTGCCGTGTCCTGACACGTGCCATGGCATGTCCTGATGCGTCCTGACACGTGCCATGGCCATGTCCTGATGCGTCCTGACACGTGCCATGGCCATGTCCTGACGCGTCCTGCGACGTCCTAACTCTTGCCATGGCCACGCCCTGCCATGTCCTGCGACGTCATGAGTCCTTCCATGGCCACGCCCTGCCATGTCCTGACATGTCCTGACACGTGCCACTGCCATGTCCTGATGCGTCCTTACATGTGACATGGCGATGTCCTGACTCGTCCTACAACGTCCAGACTTGTGCCATGGCCATGTCCTATCACGTGTCGAGCAGCCATCGCCGGACGCTACCGCTCAAACCACCCTAACTTTCCACCACCGCCGCCAACGACCACCAACATCATTGCGATTGACATGTTTCTAAGCTTTGGTTAGATTTAGACGTGGTGCGACGTGTTACGGCTTGGAGCGACGTAGTGCGATGTCGTGACATGGCCACGTCCTGACACGTACATGGCCATGTCCTGACTCGTCCTGACACGTACCAAGACCATATCTGCCATGTCCTGCGACGTCCTGTCACGTACCATGGCCATGGCCAGACACGTCCTGACACGTACAATGACCATATCCTGCCATGTCCTGCGACGTGCTGACACGTACCATGGCCATGGCCTGACACGTCATGACACGTACCATGACCATATCTTGCCATGTCTTGCGACGTCCTCAATCGTTCTATGGCCACGTCCTGACGCGTCCTGACACATACCATGACCATATCCTGCCATGTCGCGTGACGTCCTGACTCGTGCCATGACCATGCCCTGCCACGTCCTGACGCGTGCCATGGCCATGTCCTGCGACGTTCTGACTCGTGCCATGGCCACGCCCTGCCACGTCCTGACGCGTGCCATGGCCATATCCTGCAATATCTGGTGATGTCCTGACTCGTGCCATGGCCACGCCCTGCCATGTCCTGCAACGTCCCGACTCATGCCATGGCCATGCTTTTCCATGTCCTGTGACGTCCCGACTCGTGCCATGGCCACGCCTTGCCATGTCCTAACGCGTCCTGACACATGCCATGGCATGTCCTTATGTGTCCTGACACGTGCCATGGCCATGTCCTGACGCGTCATGCGACGTCCTGACTCTTGCCATGGCCACGCCCTGCCATGTCTTGCGACGTCATGAGTCATGCCTTGGCCACACCCTGCCATGTCCTGACATGTCCTGACGCGTCCTGACACGTGCCATGGCCATGTTTCGACGCGTCCTTCGACGTCCTGACTCTTTCCATGACCACGCCCTGCCATGTCCTGCGACGTCATGAGTCATGCCATGGCCACGCCCTGCCATGTACTGACGCGTGCCATGGCCATGTCCGGACGCGTTCTGACACGTATCATGGCCATATTCTGCCATGTCCTGCGACGTCCTGACTCGTGCCATGGCCACGCCCTGCCATGTTCTGACGCGTTCTGACACGTGCCATGGCCATGTCCTGACACGTCCTGCGACATCCCGACTCGTGCCATGGCCACGCCCTGCCATGTCCTGCGACGTCCTGACTCATGCCATGGCCACGCCCTACCTGACACGTCATGACACGTACCATGACCATATCTTGCCATGTCCTGCGACGTCCTGAATCATGCCATGGCCACGTCCTGACGCGTCCTGACACGTACCATGGCCATGTCATGCCATGTCCTGCGACGTCCTTTCAAGTACCATGGCCATGGACTGACACGTCCTGACACATATCTTGACCATATCCTGCGACGTCCTGACACGTACCATGGCCATGGCCTGACAAGTCCTGACACGTACCATGACCATATCCTGACATGTCTTGCGATGTCCTTACACGTACCATGGCCATGCCCTTACACGTCATGACTCGTACCATGATCATATCCTTCATGTCCTGCGACGTCTTGAATCGTACCATCGCCACGTCCTAACGGGTTCTAACACGTACCATGGCCACGTCCTGACGCGTCTTGACACGTACGATTGCCATATCCTGCCATGTCCTGCGACGTCCTGACTCGTGCCATGACAATGCCCTGCCACGTCCTACTCGTGCCATGGCCATGTCTTGCGATGTCCTGACTCGTGCCATGGCCATATCCTGCCATGTCCTACGACGTCCTGACTTGTTCCATGGCCACGCCCTGCCATGTCCTACCGGGTCCTGACACGTGCCAGGGCCATGTCCTGTCCTGATGCGTCTTGACACATGCCATGGTCATGTCCTGAGGCGTCCTGACACGTGCCATGGCCATGTCCTGACGCGTCCTACGACGTCCTCACTCTTGCCATGGCCATGCCCTGCCATGTCCTGTGACGTCATGAGTCATGCCATGGCCATGCCCTGCAATGTCCTGACGTGTCCTGACACGTGCCACCGCCATGTCCTGACGCGTCCTGACACGTGCCATGACCATGTCCCGACTCGTCTTGCGACGTCCTGACTCGTGCCATGGCCATGTCCTGACACGTGTCGGCCGTCCGTCGCCCGACGCTACCGCTCGAACCACCCCGACTTTCCACCACCGCCGCCAACGACCACCAACATCATTGCGCTTGACATGTTTCTAAGCATTGGTTAGCAATAGACGTGGTGCGACGTGGTGCGGCTTGGAGCGACGTAGTGCGATGCCATGCCATGGCCACGTCCTGACACGTACCATGGCCATGCCCTGACACGTCCTGACACGTACCATGACCATATCCTGCCATGTTTTGCGACGTCCTGTCACGTACCATGGCCATGGCATGACACGTCCTGACACGTACCATGACCATATCATGCCTTGTCCTGCGACGTCCTGTTACGTACCGTGGCCATGTCCTGCGACGTCCTGAATCGTGCCATGGCCACGTCCTGACGCGTCCTGACAAGTACCATGACCATATCCTGCCATGTCTTGTGACGTCCTGACTCGTGCCATGACCACGCCCTGCCACGTCCTGACGCGTGCCATGGCCATGTCCTGCGATGTCCTGACTCGTGCCATGGCCACGCCCTGCCACGTCCAAACGCGTGCCATGGCCATGTCCGGACGCGTCGTGACACGAACCATGGCCATATCCTTCCATGTCCTGCGACGTCCTGGCTCGTGCCATGACCACGCCGTGCCATGTCCTTACAGGTGCCATGGCCATGTCCTGACACGTCCTACGATGTCTTGACTCGTGCCATGGCCACGACCTGCCATGTCCTGCGACGTCCCGACTCGTGCCATGGCCACGCCCTGCCATGTCCTGCCGCGTCCTGACACGTGCCATGGCTATGTCCTAATGCGTCCTAACACGTGCCATGACCACGCCCTGCCATGTCCTACAACGTAACGACTCGTGCCATGGCCACGCCCTGCCATGTCCTGACCCGTCTTGACACATGCCATGGCCATGTCCTGATGCGTCCTGACACATGCCATGGCCATGTCCTGATGCGTCCTGACACATGCCATGGCCATGTCCTGATGCGTCCTGACGCGTCTTGACACGTACCATGACCATATCTTTCCATGTCTTGCGACGTCCTCAATCGTGCCATGGCCACGTCCTGACACGTACATGGCCATGTCCTGACTCGTCCTGACACGTACCAAGACCATATCTGCCATGTCCTGCGACGTCCTGTCACGTACCATGGCCATGGCCTGACACGTCCTGACACGTACAATGACCATATCTTGCCATGTCCTGCAACGTCCTGACACGTACCATGGCCATGGCCTGACACGTCATGACACGTACCATGACCATATCTTGTCATGTCTTGCGACGTCCTCAATCGTGCCATGGCCACGTCCTGACGCGTCCTGACACATACCATGACCATATCCTGCCATGTCCCGTGACGTCCTGACTCATGCCATGACCACGCCTTGCCACGTCCTGACGCGTGCTATGGCCATGTCCTGCGACGTCCTGACTCGTGCCATGGCCACGCCCTGCCCCGTCCAGCCGCGTGCCATAGCCACGCCCTGCCATGTCCTGACGTGTCCTGACACGTGCCATGGCCATGTCCTAACACGTCTTGCGACGTCCCGACTCGTGCCATGGCCACGCCCTGCCTTGTCCTGCAACGTCCCGACTCATGCCATGGCCATGCTCTTCCATGTCCTGTAACGTCCCGACTCGTGCCATGGCAACGCCCTGCCATGTCCTGACGCGTCCTGACACGTGCCATGGCCATGTTCCGACGCGTCCTGCGACGTCATGAGTCATGCCATGGCCACACCCTGACACGTCCTGCGACGTCCCGACTCGTGCCATGGCCACGCCCTGCCATGTCCTGCGACGTCCTGACTCATGCCATGGCCACACCATGCCTGACATGTCATGACACGTACCATGACCATATCTTGCCATGTCCTGCGACATCTTGAATCATGCCATGGCCACGTCCTGACGCGTCATGACACGTACCATGGCCATGTCCTCACACGTCCTGACACGTACCATGACCATATCATGCCATGTCCTGCGACGTCCTTTCAAGTACCATGGCCATGGACTGACACGTCCTGACACGTACCTTGACCATATCCTACGACGTCCTAACACGTACCATGGCCATGGCCTGACAAGTCCTGACACGTACCATGACCATATCCTGACATGTCCTGCAATGTCCTTACACGTACCATGGCCATGCCCTTACACGTCATGACTCGTACCATGATAATATCCTGCCATGTCCTGCGACGTCTTGAATCGTACCATGGCCACGTCCTAACGGGTTCTGACACGTACCATGGCCACGTCCTGACGCGTCCTGACACGTACGATGGCCATACCCAGCCATGTCCTGCCACGTCCTGCTCGTGCCATGGCCATGTCCTGCAAACGTCCTGACTCGTGCCATGGCCACGTCCTGACGCGTTCCATGGCCATGTCCGGACGCGTCCTGACACGTACCATGGCCATATCCTGCCATGTCCTGCGACGTCCTGACTTGTTCCATGGCCACGCCCTGCCATGTCCTGCCGGGTCCTGACACGTGCCAGGGCCATGTCCTGACACATCCTGCGATGTCCCGACTCATGCCATGGCCACGCCCTGTCCTGATGCGTCCTGACACATGCCATAATCATGTCCTGAGGCGTCCTGGCACGTGCCATGGCCTTGTCCTGACGCGTCCTACGACGTCCTGACTCTTGCCATGGCCACGCCCTGCCATGTCCTGTGACGTCATGAGTCATGCCATGGCCACGCCCTGCCATGTCTTGACGTGTCCTGACACGTGCCACCGCCATGTCCTGACGCGTCCTGACATGTGCCATGGCCATGTCCCGACTCGTCCTGCGACGTCCTCACTCGTGCCATGGCCATGTCCTGACACGTGTCGGCCGTCTGTCACCCGACGCTACCGCTCGAACCACCCCGACTTTCCACCACCGCCGCCAACGACCACCAACATCATTGCGCTTGACATGTTTCTAAGCATTGGTTAGCAATAGACGTGGTGCGACGTGGTGCGGCTTGGAGCGATGTAGTGCGATGCCATGCCATGGCCACATCCTGACACGTACCATGGCCATGCCCTGACACGTCCTGACACGTACCATGACCATATCCTGCCATGTCCTGCGACGTCCTGTCACGTACCATGGCCATGGCATGACACGTCCTGACACGTACCATGACCATATCATGCCTTGTCCTGCAACGTCCTGTTACGTACCGTGGCCATGTCCTACAACGTCCTGAATCGTGCCATGGCCACGTCCTGACGCGTCCTGACAAGTACCATGACCATATCCTGCCATGTCTTGTGGCGTCCTGACTCGTGCCATGACCACACCCTGCCACGTCCTGACGCGTGCCATGGCCATGTCCTGCGATGTCCTGACTCGTGCAATGGCCACGCCCTGCCACGTCCTGACGCGTGCCATTGCCATGTCCGGACGCGTCGTGACACGTACCATGGCCATATCCTTCCATGTCCTGCGACGTCCTGGCTCGTGCCATGTCCACACCGTGCCATGTCCTGTTCCATGGCCATGTCCTGACACGTCCTACGACGTCTAGACTCGTGCTCTGGCCACGACCTGCCATGTCCTGCGACGTCCCGACTCGTGCCATGGCCACGCCCTGCCATGTACTGCCGCGTCCTGACACGTGCCATGGCTATGTCCTGATGCGTCCTGACACGTGCCATGACCACGCTCTGCCATGTCCTGCAACAGACCGACTCGTGCCATGGCCACGCCCTGCCATGTCCTGACACGTCTTGACACGTGCATGGCCATGTCGTGATGCGTCCTGACACATGCCATGGCCATGTCCTGATGCGTCCTGACACGTTCCATGGCTATGTCCTGAAGCGTCTTGCGACGTCCTGATTCTTTCCATGGCCACGCCCTGCCATGTCCTGCGACGTGATGAGTCATGCCATGGCCACGCCCTGCCATGTCCTGACGTGTCCTGGCACGTGCCACTGCCATTTCCTTACACGTCCTGACACGTGCCATGGCCATGTCCTGACTAATCTTTCGACGTCCTGACTCGTTCCATGGCCATGTCCTGACACGTGCCGACCGGCCGTCGCCCGACGCTACCGCTCGAACCACCCCGACTTTCCACCACCGCCGCCAACGACCACCAACATCATTGTGCTTGACATGTTTTTAAGCATTAGTTAGCAATAGACGTGCTGCGACTTTGAGCGACGTAATGCGATGTCGTGCCATGGCCACGTCTTGACACGTACTATGGCCAAGTCCTGACACGTCCTGACACGTACCATGACCATACCCAGGCCATGTCCTGCGCGTCCTTACACGTCCTGACACGTACCATGACTATACTCTGCCATGTCCTGTGCGTCCTTACACGTACCATGTCCATGGCCTGACATGTCCTGACACGTACCATGACCATATCCTACCATGTCCTGCGACGTCCTTACACGTACCATGGCCATGGCCTGACACGTCATGGCACGTACCATGATCATATCCTGCCATGTCCTGCGACGTCCTGAATCGTGCCGTGGCCACGTACTGACGTGTCCTGACACGTACCATGGCCACGTCCTGACGCGTCCTGACACGTACCATGGCCATATCCTGCCATGTCCTGCGACATCCGGACTCGTGCCATGACCACGCCCTGCCACGTCCTGACGCGTGCCATGGCTATGTCCTGTGACGTCCTGACTCGTGCCGTGGCCACGCTCTGCCACGTCTTGACGTGTGCCATGGCCATGTCCGGACGCGTCCTGACACGTACCATGGCCATATCCTGCCATGTCCTGCGACGTCCTGACTCGTGCCATGTCCACACCCTGCCATGTCCTGACGCGTCCTGACACGTGCCATGGCCATGTCCTGACACGTCCTGCGACGTCCAAACTCGTACCATGGCCACGCCCTGCCATGTCCTGCACGTCCCGACTCGTGCCATGGCCACCCCTTGCCATGTCCTGCGACGTCTCGACTCGTGCCATGGCCACGCCCTGCCATATCCTGACGCGTCCTGACACGTGGCAAGGCCATGTCCTGATGCGTCCTGACACGTGCTATGACCACGCCCTACCATGTCCTACGACGTCCCAACTCGTGCCATGGACACGCCCTGCCATGTCCTGACGCGTATTGACACGTGCCATGGCCATGTCCTGATGCGTCCTGACACATGCCATGGCCATGTCCTGATGCGTCCTGACACGTGCCATGGCCATGTACTGACGCGTCCTGCAACATCCTGACTCTTGCCACGGCCACGCCCTGCCATGTATTGCGATGTCATGTGTCATGCCATGGCCTGGCCTCGCCCGCAATGTCCTGACGTGTCCTGACACGTGCCACTACTATGTCCTGACACGTGCCATGGCCATGTCCTTACACGTCCTGCGAAGTCCTAACTCGTGCCATGGCCACGCCCTGCCATCTCCTGCGACGTCCCGAATCATGCCATTGCCACGCCCTGCCATGTCTTGCAATGTCCCGACTCGTGCCATGGCCACGCCCTGCCATGTTTTGACGCGTCCTGACACGTGCCATGGCCATGTCCTGATGCGTCTTGACATATGCCAAGGCCACACCCTGCCATGTCCTGACGCGTCCTGACACGTGCCATGGCCATGTCCTGATACGTCCTGACACGTGCCATGGCATGTCCTGATGCGTCCTAACACGTGCCATGGCCATGTCCTCACGCGTCCTGCGACTTCCTGACTCTTGCCATGGCCACTCCCTGCCACGTGCTGCGACGTCCCGACTCGTGCCATGGCCACGCCCTGCCATGTCCTGCGAGTTCCCGACTCGTGCCATGGCCACGTCCTGCCATGTCCTGACGCGTCCTGACTCGTGCCATGGCCATGTCCTGATGCGTCCTGACACGTGTCATGGCCATGCCCTACCATGTCCTGCGACGTCCTGACTTGTGCCATGGCCACGCCCTGCCATGTCCTGACGCGTCCTGACACGTGCCACGGCATGTCCTGATGCGTCCTGACACGTGCCATGGCCATGTCCTGACGCGTCCTGGAACGTCCTGACTCTTGCCATGGCCATGCCTTGCCATGTCCTGCGACATCATGAGTCATGCCATGGCCACGCCCTGCCATGTCCTAATTTGTCCTGACACGTGCCACTGCCATGTCCTAACGCGTCCTGACACGTGCCATGGCCATGTCCTGACGCGTCCTGCAACGTCCTTACTCTTGCCATGGCCATGCCCTGCCATGTCCTGATGCGTCCTGACAAGTGCCATGGCCACGCCCTGCCATGTCCTGACGTGTCCTCACACGTGCAACTGCGATGTCCTGACGCGTCCAGACACGTGTTATGGCCATGTCCTGACTCATCCTGCGATGTCCTGACTCGTGCCATGGCCATGTCCTGACACGTGTCGACCGGCCGTCGCCCGACGCTACCGCTCGAACCATCCCGACTTTCCACCAACGCCGCCAACGACCAACAACATCATTGTGCTTGACATGTTTCTAAGCATTGTTTAGCAATAGACGTGGTGCGACGTGGTGCGGCTTGGAGCGTGGTGCGATGTGGTGCGGCTTGGAGCGACGTACTACGATGTCGTGCCATGGCCACGTCTTCACACGTACCGTGGCCAAGTCCGGACACGTCCTGACACGTACCATGACCATACCCAGGCCATGTCCTGCGCGTCCTTACTCGTCCTGACACGTACCATGGCCATATCCTGCCATGTCCTGCGACGTCCTGACTTGTTCCATGGCCACGCCCTGCCATGTCCTGCCGGGTCCTGACACGTGCCATGGCCATGTCCTGACACATCCTGCGACGTCCCAACTCGTGCCATGGCCACGCCCTGTCCTGATGCGTCCTGACACATGCCATGGTCATGTCCTGAGGCGTCCTGACACGTGCCATGGCCAAGTCCTGACGCGTCCAACGACGTCCTGACTCTTGCCATGGCCACGCCCTGCCATGTCCTGTGACGTCATGAGTCATGCCATGGCCACGCCCTGCCATGTCCTGACGTGTCCTGCCACGTGCCACCGCCATGTCCTGACGCGTCCTGACACGTGCCTTGGCCATGTCCCGACTCGTCCTGCGACGTCCTGACTCGTGCCATGGCCATGTCCTGACACGTGTCGGCCGTCCGTCAGCCGATGTTACCGCTCGAACCACCCCGACTATCCACCACCGCCGCCAACGACCACCAACACATTGCGCTTGACATGTTTCTTAGCATTGGTTAGCAATAGACGTGGTGCGACTTGGTGCGGCTTGGAGCGATGTAGTGCGATGCCATGCCATGGCCACATCCTGACACGTACCATGGCCATGCCCTGACACGTCCTGACACGTACCATGACCATATCCTGCCATGTCCTGCGACGTCCTGTCACGTACCATGGCCATGGCATGACACGTCCTGACACGTACCATGACCATATCATGCCTTGTCCTGCAACGTCCTGTTACGTACCGTGGCCATGTCCTACAACGTCCTGAATCGTGCCATGGCCACGTCCTGACGCGTCCTGACAAGTACCATGACCATATCCTGCCATGTCTTGTGGCGTCCTGACTCGTGCCATGACCATACCCTGCCACGTCCTGACGCGTGCCATGGCCATGTCCTGCGATGTCCTGACTCGTGCAATGGCCACGCCCTGCCACGTCCTGACGCGTGCCATTGCCATGTGCGGACGCGTCGTGACACGTACCATGGCCATATCCTTCCATGTCCTGCGACGTCCTGGCTCGTGCCATGTCCACACCGTGCCATGTCCTGTTCCATGGCCATGTCCTGACACGTCCTACGACGTCTTGACTCGTGCTCTGGCCACGACCTGCCATGTCCTGCGACGTCCCGACTCGTGCCATGGCCACGCCCTGCCATGTACTGCCGCGTCCTGACACGTGCCATGGCTATGTCCTGATGCGTCCTGACACGTGCCATGACCACGCTCTGCCATGTCCTGCAACGTACCGACTCGTGCCATGGCCACGCCCTGCCATGTCCTGACACGTCTTGACACGTGCATGGCCATGTCGTGATGCGTCCTGACACATGCCATGGCCATATCCTGATGCGTCCTGACACGTTCCATGGCTATGTCCTGAAGCGTCTTGCGACGTCCTGATTCTTTCCATGGCCACGCCCTGCCATGTCCTGCGACGTGATGAGTCATGCCATGGCCACGCCCTGCCATGTCCTGACGTGTCCTGGCACGTGCCACTGCCATTTCCTTACGCGTCCTGACACGTGCCATGGCCATGTCCTGACTAATCTTTCGACGTCCTGACTCATTCCATGGCCATGTCCTGACACGTGCCGACCGGCCGTCGCCCGACGCTACCGCTCGAACCACCCCGACTTTCCACCACCGCCGCCAACGACCACCAACATCATTGTGCTTGACATGATTTTAAGCATTAGTTAGCAATAGACGTGGTGCGACTTTGAGCGACGTAATGCGATGTCGTGCCATGGCCACGTCTTGACACGTACTATGGCCAAGTCCTGACACGTCCTGACACGTACCATGACCATACCCAGGCCATGTCCTGCGCGTCCTTACACGTCCTGACACGTACCATGACTATACTCTGCCATGTCCTGTGCGTCCTTACACGTACCATGTCCATGGCCTGACCTGTCCTGACACGTACCATGACCATATCCTACCATGTCCTGCGACGTCCTTACACGTACCATGGCCATGGCCTGACACGTCATGGCACGTACCATGATCATATCCTGCCATGTCCTGCGACGTCCTGAATCGTGCCGTGGCCACGTACTGACGTGTCCTGACACGTACCATGGCCACGTCCTGACGCGTCCTGACACGTACCATGGCCATATCCTGCCATGTCCTGCGACATCCGGACTAGTGCCATGACCACGCCCTGCCACGTCCTGACGCGTGCCATGGCTATGTCCTGTGACGTCCTGACTCGTGCCATGGCCACGCCCTGCCACGTCTTGACGTGTGCCTTGGCCATGTCCGGACGCGTCCTGACACGTACCATGGCCATATCCTGCCATGTCCTGCGACGTCCTGACTCGTGCCATGTCCAAACCCTGCCATGTCCTGACGCGTCCTGACACGTGCCATGGCCATGTCCTGACACGTCCTGCGACGTCCAAACTCGTACCATGGCCACGCCCTGCCATGTCCTGCACGTCCTGACTCGTGCCATGGCCACGCCCTGCCATGTCCTGCGACGTCTCGACTCGTGCCATCGCCACGCCCTGCCATATCCTGACGCGTCCTGACACGTGGCAAGGCCATGTCCTGATGCGTCCTGACACGTGCTATGACCACGCCCTGCCATGTCCTACGACGTCCCAACTCGTGCCATGGACACGCCCTGCCATGTCCTGACGCGTCCTGACACGTGCCATGGCCATGTCCTGATGCGTCCTGACACATGCCATGGCCATGTCCTGATGCGTCCTGACACGTGCCATGGACATGTACTGACGCGTCCTGCAACATCCTGACTCTTGCCACGGCCACGCCCTGCCATGTATTGCGACGTCATGTGTCATGCCATGGCCTGGCCTCGCCCGCAATGTCCTGACGTGTCCTGACACGTGCCACTACTATGTCCTGACACGTGCCATGGCCATGTCCTTACACGTCCTGCGAAGTCCTAACTCGTGCCATGGCCACGCCCTGCCATCTCCTGCGACGTCCCGAATCATGCCATTGCCACGCCCTGCCATGTCCTGCAATGTCCCGACTCGTGCCATGGCCACGCCCTGCCATGTTTTGACGCGTCCTGACACGTGCCATGGCCATGTCCTGATGCGTCTTGACATATGCCAAGGCCACACCCTGCCATGTCCTGACGCGTCCTGACACGTGCCATGGCCATGTCCTGATACGTCCTGACACGTGCCATGGCATGTCCTGATGCGTCCTAACACGTGCCATGGCCATGTCCTCACGCGTCCTGCGACTTCCTGACTCTTGCCATGGCCACTCCCTGCCACGTGCTGCGACGTCCCGACTCGTGCCATGGCCACGCCCTGCCATGTCCTGCGAGTTCCCGACTCGTGCCATGGCCACGTCCTGCCATGTCCTGACGCGTCCTGACTCGTGCCATGGCCATGTCCTGATGCGTCCTGACACGTGTCATGGCCATGCCCTACCATGTCCTGCGACGTCCTGACTTGTGCCATGGCCACGCCCTGCCATGTCCTGACGCGTCCTGACACGTGCCACGGCATGTCCTGATGCGTCCTGACACGTGCCATGGCCATGTCCTGACGCGTCCTGCAACGTCCTGACTCTTGCCATGGCCATGCCTTGCCATGTCCTGCGACATCATGAGTCATGCCATGGCCACGCCCTGCCATGTCCTAATTTGTCCTGACACGTGCCACTGCCATGTCCTAACGCGTCCTGACACGTGCCATGGCCATGTCCTGACGCGTCCTGCAACGTCCTTACTCTTGCCATGGCCATGCCCTGCCATGTCCTGATGCGTCCTGACAAGTGCCATGGCCACGCCCTGCCATGTCCTGACGTGTCCTCACACGTGCAACTGCGATGTCCTGACGCGTCCAGACACGTGTTATGGCCATGTCCTGACTCATCCTGCGATGTCCTGACTCGTGCCATGGCCATGTCCTGACACGTGTCGACCGGCCGTCGCCCGACGCTACCGCTCGAACCATCCCGACTTTCCACCAACGCCGCCAACGACCAACAACATCATTGTGCTTGACATGTTTCTAAGCATTGTTTAGCAATAGACGTGGTGCGACGTGGTGCGGCTTGGAGCGTGGTGCGATGTGGTGCGGCTTGGAGCGACGTACTACGATGTCGTGCCATGGCCACGTCTTCACACGTACCGTGGCCAAGTCCGGACACGTCCTGACACGTACCATGACCATACCCAGGCCATGTCCTGCGCGTCCATACATGTACCATGGCCATGGCCTGACACGTCCTGACACGTACCATGACCATATCCTACCATGTCCTGCGACGTCCTTACACGTACCATAGCCATGGCCTGACACGTCATGACACGTACAATGATCATATCCTGCCATGTCCTGCGACGTCCTGAATCGTGCCATGGCCACGTCCTGACGCGTCCTGACACGTACCATGGCCACGTCCTGACGTGTCCTGACACGTACCATGGCCATATCCTGCCATGTCCTGCGACATCCTGACTCGTGCCATGACCACGCCCTGCCACGTCCTAATGCGTGCCATGGCTATGTCCCGTGACGTCCTGACTCGTGCAATGGCCACGCCCTGCCACGTCTTGACGCGTGCCATGGCCATGTCCGGACGCGTCGTGACACGTACCATGGCCATATCCTGCCATGTCCTGCGACATCCTGACTCGTGCCATGTCCACACCCCGCCATGTCCTGACGCGTCCTGACACGTGTCATGGCCATGTGCTGACACGTCATGCGACGTCCCCACTCGTACCATGGCCATGCCCTGCCATGTCCTGCAACGTCCTGACTCGTGCCATGGCCACGCCCTGCCATATCCTGCGACGTCTCGACTCGTGCCATGGCCACGCCCTGCCATATCCTGACGCGTCCTGACACGTGGCAAGGCCATGTCCTGATGCGCCCTGACACGTGCCATGGCCACACCCTGCCATGTCTTGCAGCGTCCCAACTCGTGCCATGGACACGCCCTGCCATGTCTTGACGCGTCCTGACATGTGTCGTGGCCATGTCCTTATGCGTCCTGACACATGCCATGGTCATGTCCTGATGCGTCCTGACACGTGCCATGGCCATGTACTGACGCGTCCTGCAACGTCCTAACTCTTGCCATGGCCACGCCCTGCCATGTCTTGCGACGTCATGAGTCATGCCATGGCCTCGCCCTGCTATGTCCTGACGTGTCCTAACACGTGCCACTACTATGTCCTAACACGTGCCATGGCCATGTCCTGACTCGTCCTGCGATGTCCTGACTCGTGTCATGGCCATGCCCTGACACGTGTCGACTGGCCATCGCCCAAAGCTAGTGCGACATGGTGCGGCTTGGAGCGACGTAGTGCGATGTCGTGCCATAGTCACGTCCTGACACGTACAATGGCCATGTCATGCGACGTCCCGACTCGTGCCATGGCCACGCCCTGCCATGTCCTGACGCGTCCTGATACGGGCCATGGTATGTCTTGATGCATCCTGACACGTGCCATGGCCATGTCCTAACGCGTCCTGCGACGTCCTGACTCTTGCCATGGCCACGCCCTGCCATGTCCTGCGAGGTCATGAGTCTTGCCATGGCCACGCCCTGCCATGTCCTGACGTGTCTTGGCACGTGCAACTACCATGTCCTGACGCGTCTTAACACGTGCCATGGCCAAGTCCTAACGCGTCATGCGACGTCCTGACTCTTGCCATGGCCACGCCTTGCCATTTCCTGTGACGTCATGAGTCATGCCATGGCCACGCCCTGCCATGTCCTGACACGTGCCATGGCCATGTCCGGACGCGTCCTGACATGTACCATGGCCATATCCTGTCATGGCCTACGACGTCCTGACTCGTGCCTTGGCCACGCCCTGCCATGTCCTGACGCGTCGTGACACGTGCCATGGCTATGTCCTGACACGTCGTGCGACGTCCCGACTCGTGCCATGGCCACACCCTTCCATGTCGTGCGACGTCCCGACTCATGCCATGGCCACGCCCTGCCATGTTTAGCGACATCCCGACTCGTGCCATGGCCACGCCCTGCCATGTCCTCACGCGTTCTGACACGTGCCATGGCCATGTCCTGATGCGTCGTGACACGTACCATGGCCACGCCCTGCCATCTCCTGCGACGTCCCGACTCATGCCGTGGCCACACTCTACCATGTCCTGACGCGTCCTCACACGTGTCATGGCCATGTCCTGATACGTCCTGACACGTGCCATGGCATGTCCTGATGCGTCCTGACAGTTGCCATGGCCATGTGCTGACGCGCCTTGCGACGTCCTGACTCTTTCCATGGCCGTGTCCTGACGCGTCCTTCGACGTCATGAGTCATGCCATGGCCACGCCCTACCATGTCCTGCGACGTCATGTGTCATGCCATGGTCATGCCCTGCCATGTCCTGACATGTCGTGACACGTGCCACTGCCATGTCCTGACGCGTCCAGACACATGCCATGGCCATGCCCTGACTCGCCCTGCGACGTCCTAACTCGTGCCATGGCCATTATCTGAGACGTGTCGACCGCCAATCGCCCGACGCTACTGCTTGAACCACCCCGACTTTCCACCAACGCCGCCAACGACCACCAACATCATTGCGCTTGACATGTATCTAAGCATTGGTTAGAATTAGACGTGGTTCGACGTGGTGCGGCTTGGAGTGACGTAGTGCGATGTCGTGCCATGGTCACATCCTAACACATACCATGCCCATGTCCTGACACGTCCTGACGCGTACCATGACCATATCCTGCAATGTCCTACGACATCCTGACTCGTGCCATGACCACGCCCTGCCACATCCTGACGCGTACCATAGCCATATCCTGCCATGTCCTGCGACGTCCTGACTCGTGCCATGTCCACACCCTGCCATGTCCTGACGCGTCCTGACACGTGCCATGGCCATGTCCTGACACGTCCTGCGACGTCCCCACTCGTACCATGGCCATGCCCATCCATGTCCTGCAACGTCCTGACTCGTGCCATGGCCACGCCCTTCCATATCCTGCGACGTCTCGACTCGTGCCATGGCCACGCCCTGCCATATCCTGACGCGTCCTGACACGTGGCAAGGCCATGTCCTGATGCGCCCTGACACGTGCCATGGCCACGCCCTGCCATGTCCTGCGGCGTCCCAACTCGTGCCATGGACACGCCCTGCCATGTCTTGATGCGTCCTGACATGTGCCATGGCCATGTCCTGATGCGTCCTGACACATGCCATGGCCATGTCCTGATGCGTCCTGACACGTGCCATGGCAATGTACTGACGCGTCCTGCAACGTCCTGACTCTTGCCATGGCCATGCCCTGCCATGTCTTGCGACGTCCTGAGTCATGCCATGGCCTCGCCCTGCTATGTCCTGACGTGTCCTGACACGTGCCACTACTATGTCCTAACACGTGCCATGTCCATGTCCTTACTCGTCCTGCGATGTCCTGACTCGTTTTATGGCCATGTCCTGACACGTGTCAACCGGCCATCGCCCAAAGCTGGTGCGACATGGTGCGTCTTGGAGCAACGTAGTGCGATGTCGTGCCATAGTCACGTCCTGACACGTACCATGGCCATGTCATGCGACGTCCCGACTCGTGCCATGGCCACGCCCTGCCATGTCCTGACGCGTCCTGATACGGGCCATGGCATGTACTGATGCATCCTGACACGTGCCATGGTCATGTCCTAACGCGTCCTACGACGTCCTGACTCTTGTCAGGGCCACGCCCTGCCATGTCCTGCGAGGTCATGAGTCTTGCCATGGCCACGCCCTGCCATGTCCTGACGTGTCTTGGCACGTGCCACTACCATGTCCTGACGCGTCTTGACACGTGCCATGGCCATGTCCTGACGCATCCTGCGACGTCCTGACTCTTGCCATGGCCACGCCTTGCCATGTCCTGTGACGTCATGAGTCATGCCATGGCCACGCGCTGCCATGTCCTGACGCGTGCCATGGCCATGTCCGGACGCGTCCTGACATGTACAATGGCCATATCATGTCATGTCCTACGACGTCCTGATTCGTGCCCTGGCCACGCCCTGCCAAGTCCTGACGCGTCGTGACACGTGCCATGGCTATGTCCTGACACGTCGTGCGACGTCCCGACTCGTGCCATGGCCACACCCTTCCATGTCCTGCGACGTCCCGACTCATGCCATGGCCACGCCCTGCCATGTTTAGCGACATCCCGACTCGTGCCATGGCCACGCCCTGCCATGTCCTGACGCGTTCTGACACGTGCCATGGCTATGTCCTGATGCGTCTTGACACGTGCCATGGCCACGCCCTACAATGTCCTGCGACGTCCCGACTCGTGCCATGGCCACACTCTACCATGTCCTGACGCGTCCTGACACGTATCATGGCCATGTCCTGATACGTCCTGACACGTGCCAAGGCATGTCCTGATGCGTCCTGACAGTTGCCATGGCCATGTGCTGACGCGTCTTGCGATATCCTGACTCTTTCCATGGCCGTGTCCTGACGCGTCCTTCGACGTCATGTGTCATGCCATGGCCACGCCCTACCATGTCCTGCAACGTCATGTGTCATGCCATGGTCATGCCCTGCCATGTCCTGATGTGTCGTGACACGTGCCACTGCCATGTCCTGACGCGTCCAGACACATGCCATGGCCATGTCCTCACTCGCCCTGCGACGTCCTGACTCGTGCCATGGCCATTATCTGACACGTGTCGACCGCCAATCGAACGACGCTACTGCTCGAACCACCCCGACTTACCACCACCGCCGCCAACGACCACCAACATCATTGCGCTTGACATGTATCTAAGCATTGGTTAGAATTAGACGTGGTTCGACGTGGTGCGGCTTGGAGTGACGTAGTGCGATGTCTTGCCATGGTCACATCCAAACACATACCATGGCCATGTCCCGACACGTCCTGACGCGTACCATGACCATATCCTGCCATGTCCTGCGACATCCTGACTCGTGCCATGACCACGCCCTGCCACATCCTGACGCGTGCCATGGCTATGTCCTGTGACGTCCTGACTCGTGCCATGGCCACGCCCTACCATGTCCTGACGTGTGCTATGGCCATGTCCGGAC
Organism: Nicotiana benthamiana; assembly: GCA_034376525.1. Classification (NCBI taxonomy): domain Eukaryota; kingdom Viridiplantae; phylum Streptophyta; class Magnoliopsida; order Solanales; family Solanaceae; genus Nicotiana; species Nicotiana benthamiana. The sequence goes on along the minus strand of JAXGFW010000028.1, from coordinate 256,816 downwards.
GCGTCCTGATACGTACCATGGCCATATCCTGCCATGTCCTACGACGTCCTGACTCGTGCCATGTCCACACCCTGCCATGTCCTGCAACATCCCGACTCGTGCCATGGCCATGCCCTGCCATGTCCTGCGACGTCTCGACTCATGCCATGGCCACGCTCTGCCATGTCCTGACGCGTCCTGACACGTGGAAAGGCCATGTCCTGATGTGTCTTGACACGTGCCATGGCCACGCCCTGCCATGTCCTGCGACGTCCCAACTCGTGCGATGGACACGCCCTGCCATGTCCTGATGCGTCCTGACACGTGCCATGGCCATGTCCTTATGCGTCCTGACACATTCCATTACATGTCCTGATGCATCCTGACACGGGCCATGGCCATGTACTGACGCGTCCTACAACGTCCTGACTCTTGCCATGGCCATGCCCTACCATGTCTTGCGACGTCATGAGTCATGCCATGGCCTCGCCCTGCCATGTCCTGACGTGTCCTGACACGTGCCACTGCCATGTCCTGATGCGTCCTGACACGTGCCATGGCCACGCCCTACCATGTCCTGCGACGTCCCGACTCGTGCCATGGCCACGCCCTGCCATGTCCTGACGCGTCCTGACACGTGCCATGGCATGTCCTGATGCGTCCTGACACGTGCCATGGCCATGTCCTGACGCGTCCTGCGATGTCCTGACTCTTGCCATGGCCATGCCCTGCCATGTCCTGCAACGTCATGGGTCATGCCATGGCCACGCCCTGCCATGTCCTGATGTGTCCTGACACGTGCCACTGCCCTGTCCTGACGCATCCTGACACGTGCCATGGCCATGTCCTGACGCGTCCTGCGACGTCCTTACTCTTGCCATGGCCACGCCCTGCCATGTTCTGATGCGTCCTGACACGTGCCATGGCCACGCCCTGCCATGTCCTGACGTGTCCTGACACGTGCCACTGCCATGTCCTGACGCGTCCTGACACGTGTTATGGCCATGTCCTGACTCTTCCTGCGACGTCCTGACTAGTGCCATGGCCATGTCCTGACACGTGTCGACCGACCATCGCCCGACACTACCCTCGAACCACCCTGACTTTCCACCGCCGCCGCCAACGACAAACAACATCATTGTGCTTGACATGTTTCTAAGCATTGGTTAGCAATAGACGTGGTGCGACGTAGTGCGGCTTGGAGCGACGTACTGCGAGTCGTGCCATGGCCACGTCTTCACACGTCCCATGGCAGAGTCCTTACACGTCCTGACACGTACCATGACCATATCCAGGCAATGTCCTGCGCGTCCTTACTTGTCCGGACACGTACCATGACTATACCCTGCCATGTCCTGCGCGTCCTTACACGTACCATGGCCATGGCCTGACACGTCCTGACACGTACCATGACCATATCCTGCCATGTCCTGCGACGTCCTTACACATACCATGGCCATGGCCTGACACGTCATGGCACGTACCACGATCATATCCTGCCATGTCCTGCGACGTCCTGAATCGTGCCATGGCCACGTCCTGACGCGTCTTGACACGTACCATGGCCATATCCTGCCATGTCCTGCGACAATCTGACTCGTGCCATGACCACGCCCTGCCACGTCCTAATGCGTGCCATGGCTATGTCTCGTGACGTCCTGACTCGTGCAACGGCCACGCCCTGCCACGTCTTGACGCGTTCCATGGCCATGTCCGGACGCGACCTGACACGTACCATGGCCATATCCTACCATGTCCTGCGACGTCCTGACTCGTGCCATGTCCACACCGTGCCATGTCCTGACGCGTCCTTACACGTGCCATGGCCATGTCCTGACACGTCCTGCGACGTCGCCACTCGTGCCATGGCCATGCCCTGCCATGTCCTGCAACGTCCTGACTCGTGCCATGGCCACGCCCTGCCATGTCCTGCGACGTCTTGACTCGTGCCATGGCCACGCCCTGCCATATCCTGACGCGTCCTGACACGTGGCAAGGCCATGTTCTGATGCGTCCTAACACGTGCCATGGCCACGCCCTGCCATGTCCTGCGACGTCCCAACTCGTGCCATGGACACGCCCTGCCATGTCCTGACACGTGCCATGGCCATGTCCTGATGCGTCCTGACACATGCCATGGCCATGTCCTGATGCGTCCTGACAAGTGCCATGGCCATGTACTGACGCGTCCTGCAACATCCTGACTCTTGCCATGGCCACGCCCTGCCATGTATTGCAACGTCATGAGTCATGCCATGGCCTCGCCCGCTATGTCCTGACGTGTCATGACAGGTGCCACTACTATGTCCTGACACGTGCCGTGGCCATCTCCTGACATGGCCCGCGACGTCCTAACTTGTGCCATGGCAACGCCCTGCCATGTCCTGCGACGTCCCGAATCATGCCATGGCAACGCCCTGCCATGTGCTGCGACGTCCCGAATCATGCCATGGCCACCCCTGCCATGTCCTGCGACGTCCCGACTCGTGCCATGGCCACGCCCTGCCATGTTTTGACGCGTCCTGACAGGTGCCATGGCCATGTCCTGACGCGTCTTGACATATGCCAACGCCACGCCCTGCCATGTCCTGCGACGTCCCGACTCGTGCCATGGTCACGCCCTGCCATGTCCTGACGCATCCTGACACATGCCTTGGCCATGTCCTGATATGTCCTGACACGTGCCATGGCATGTCCTGATGCGTCCCAACACGTGCCATGGCCATGTCCTGACGCGTCCTGCGACGTTCTGACTCTTGCCATGGCCACGCCTTGCCACTTTCTGCGACGTCCCGACTCGTGCCATGGCCACGCCCTGCCATGTCCTGCGAGTTCCCGACTCGTGCCATGGCCACGTCCTGCCATGTCCTGACGCGTCCTGACTCGTGCCATGGCCATGTCTTGATGCGTCCTGACACGTGTTATGGCCACGCCCTACCATGTCCTGCGACGTCCCGACTCGTGCCATGGCCACGCCCTGCATGTCCTGACGCGTCTTGGCACGTGGCATGGCATGTCCTGATGCGTCCTGACACGTGCCATGGCCATGTCCTGACGCGTCCTGCGACGTCCTGACTCTTGCCATGGCCATGCCCTTCCATGTCCTGCGACGTCCCAACTAGTGCGATAGACACGCCCTGCCATGTCCTGACGCGTCCTGACACGTGCCATGGCCATGTCCTGATGCGTCCTGACACATTCCATTACATGTCCTGATGCGTCGTGACACGTGCCATGGCCATGAACTGACGCGTCCTACAACGTCCTGAATCTTGCCATGGCCATGCCCTGCCATGTCTTGGGACGTTATGAGTCATGCCATGGCCTCGCCCTGCCATGTCCTGACGTGTCCTGACACGTGCCACTGCCATGTCCTGATGCGTCCTGACACGTGCCATGGCCACGCCCTACCATGTCCTGCGACGTCCCGACTCGTGCCATGGCCATGCCCTGCCATGTCTTGATGCGTCCTGACAGGTGCCATGGCATGTCTTGATGCGTCTTGACACGTGCCATGGCCATGTCCTGACGCGTCCTGCGACATCCTAACTCTTGCCATGGCCATGCCCTGCCATGTCCTGCGACGTCATGAGTCATGCCATGGCCACGCCCTGCCATGTCCTGATGTGTCCTGACACGTGCCACTGACATCTCCTTACGCGTCCTAACACGTGCCATGGCCATGTCCTGACACGTCCTGCGACGTCCTTACTCTTGCCATGGCCACGCCCTGCCATTCCTGATGCGTCCTGACACGTGCCATGGCCACGCCCTGCCATGTCCTGACGTGTCCTGACACATGCCACTGCCATGTCCTGACGCGTCCTGACACGTGCCATGGCCACGCCTTACCATGTCCTGCGACATCCCGACTCGTGCCATGGCCACGCCCTGCCATGTCCTGATGCGTCCTGACAGGTGCCATGGCATGTCCTGATGCGTCTTGACACGAGCCATGGCCATGTCCTGACGCGTCCTGCGACGTCCTAACTCTTGCCATGGCCATGCCCTGCCATGTCCTGCGACGTCATGAGTCATGCCATGGCCACGCCCTGCCATGTCCTGATGTGTCCTGACACGTGCCACTGACATGTCCTTACGCGTCCTGACACGTGCCATGGCCATGTCCTGATGCGTCCTGCGACGTCCTTACTCTTGCCATGGCCACGCCCTGCCATTCCTGATGCGTCCTGACACTTGCCATGGCCACGCCCTGCCATGTCTTGACGTGTCCTGACACATGCCACTGCCATGTCCTGACGCGTCCTGACTCGTTCCATGGCCATGTCCTGACACGTGTCGACCGACTGTCGCCCGACGCTACCGCTCGAAACACCCCGACTTTCCACCACCGCCGCAAACGACCAACAACATCATTGTGCTTGACATGTTTCCAAGAATTGGTTAGCAATAGACGTGGTGCGGCTTGGAGCGACGTACTGCGAAGTCGTGCCTTGGCCACGTCTTCCCACGTACCATGGCAGAGTCCTGACACATCCTGACAAGTATCATGGCCATACCCTGGCAATGTCCTGCGCGTCCTTACTCGTCCTGACACGTACCATGACTATGCCCTGCATAGTCCTCCGCGTCCTTACATGTACCATGGCCATGGCCTGACACGTCCTGTTTGACACGTACCATGACTATATCCTGCCATGTCCTGCGACGTCCTGAATCGTGCCATGGCCACGTCCTGACGCGTCCTGCCACGTACCATGGCCACGTCCTGACACGTACCATGGCCATATCCTGCCATGTCCTTCGACATCCTGACTCGTGCAATGTCCACACCCCGCCATGTCCTGACGCGTCCTGACACGTGCCATGGCCATGTCCTGACACGTGCAATGGCCACGCCCTGCCACGTCTTGATGCGATCCATGGCCATGTCCGGACGCGACCTGACACGTACCATGGCCATATCCTGCCATGTCCTGCGACGTCCTGACTCGTGCCATGTCCACACCCTGCCATGTCCTGACGCGTCCTGACACGTGCCATGGCCATGTCCTGACACGTCCTGCGACGTCGCTACTCGTGCCATGGCCATGCCGTGCCATGTCCTGCAACGTCCTGACTCGTGCCATGGCCACGCCCTGCCATGTCCTGCTACGTCTCGACTCATGCCATGGCCACGCCCTGCCATATCCTGAAGCGTCCTGACACGTGGCAAGGCCATGTCCTGATGCGTCCTGACACGTGCCATGGCCACACCCTGCCATGTCCTGCGGCGTCCCAACTCGTGCCATTGACACGCCCTGCCATGTCCTGACGCGTCCTGACATGTGCCATGGCCATGTCCTGTTGCGTCCTAACACATGCAATGGCCATGTCCTGATGCGTCCTGACACGTGCCATGGCCATGTACTGACGCGTCCTGCAACGTCCTGACTCTTGCCATGGCCACGCCCTGCCATGTCTTGCGACGTCATGCGTCATGCCATGGCCTCGCCCTGCTATGTCCTGACGTGTCCAGACACGTGCCACTATTGTGTCCTGACACGTGCCATGGCCATGTCCTGACTCGTCTTGCGACGTCCAGACTCGTGTCATGGCCATGTCCTGACACGTGTCGACCGGCCATCGCCCGACGCTGGTGTGACATGGTACGGCTTGGAGCGACGTAGTGTGATGTCGTGCCATAGTCACGTCCTGACACGTACCATGGTCATGTCATGCGACGTCCCGACTCGTGCCATGGCCATGCCCTGCCATGTCCTCACGCGTCCTGACACGTGGCAAGGCCATGTCCTGATGTGTCCTGACACGTGCCAGGGCCACGCCCTGCCATGTCCTGCGACGTCCCAACTCGTGCCATGGACACGCCCTGCCATGTCCAGACGCGTCCTGACACGTGCCATGGCCAGGTCCTGATGCGTCCTGACACATTCAATTACATGTCCTGATGCGTCCTGACACGTGCCATGGCCATGTACTGACGCGTCCTGCAATGTCCTGACTCTTGCCATGGCCATGCCCTGCCATGTCTTGCGACGTCATGAGTCATGCAATGGCCTCGCCCTACCATGTCCTGACGTGTCCTGACACGTGCCACTGCTATGTCCTGACACGTGCCATGGCCATGTCCTGACTCGTCCTGCGACGTCCTGACTCGTGCCATAGCCATGTCCTGACACGTGTCGACCAGACATCGCCCGACACTGGTGCGACGTGGTGCGGCTTGGAGCGACGTAGTGTGATGTCGTGCCATAGTCACGTCCTAAAACGTACCATGGCCATGTCCTGCGACGTCCCGAATCGTGCCATGGCCACGCCCTGCCATATCCTGATGTGTCTTGACACGTGCCATGGCCATGTCCTGACGCGTCTTGCGACGTCCTGACTCTTCTCATGGCCACCCCCTGCCACGTCCTGCGACGTCATGAGTCATGCCATGGCCACGCCCTGCCATGCCCTGACGTGTCTTGACACGTGCCACTTCCATGTCCTGACGCGCTTGACACGTGCCATGGCCATGTCCTGAAGCGTCCTGCGACGTCCTGACTCTTGCCATGGCAATGCACTGCCATGTCCTGCGACATCATGAGTCATGCCATGGCCACGCCCTGCCATCTCCTGACGCATGCCATGGCCATGTCCGGACGCGTCCTGACACGTACCATGGCCATATCCTGCCATGTCCTGCGACGTCGTGACTCGTGCCATGGCAACGCGGCCATATCCTGACGCGTCCTGACACGTGCCATGGCCTTGTCCTGCGCGTCCTTACACTTACCGTTGCCATGGACTGACATGTCCTGACGCGTACCATGACCATATCCTGCCATGTCCTGCGACGTCCTTACACGTACCATGGCCATGGCCTGACACGTCATGACACGTACCATGATCGTATCCTGCCATGTCCTGAATCGTGACATGGCAACGTCCTGGCGCGTCCTGACACGTACCATGGCCATGTCCTGACGCGTCCTGACACGTACCATGGCCATATATTGCCATGTCCTGCGACATCCTGACTCGTGCCATGACCAGGCCCTGCCACGTCCTGACGCGTGCCACTGCCATGTCCTGTGACGTCCCGACTCGTGCCATGGCCACGCCCTGCCATGTCCTGCGACGGCTCGACTCGTGCCATGGCTACGCCCTGCCATATCCTGACGCATCCTGACACGTGGAAAGTCCATGTTCTGATGCGTCCTGACACGTGCCATGGCCACGCCCTGCCATGTCCTGCGGCGTCCCAACTCGCGCCATGGACACGCCCTGCCATGTCCTGACGCGTCCTGACACGTGCCATGGCCATGTCCTAATGCGTCCTGACACGTGCCACGGCCACGCCCTACTATGTCTTTCGACGTCCCGACTCGTGCCATGGCCACACCTTGCCATGTCCTGACGCGTCCTGACATGTGCCATGGCATGACCTGATCGTCCTGACACGTGCCATGGCCATGTCCTGACGCGTCCTGCGACGTCCTGATTCTTGCCATGGCCATGCCCTGCCATGTCCTGCGACTTGAAGAGTCATTCCATGGCCACGCCCTGCCATGTCCTGATGTGTCCTGACACGTGCCACTGCCATGTCCTGACGCGTCCTGACATGTGCAATGGCCATGTCCTGACACGTCCTGCGACCTCCTTACTCTTGCCATGGCCATGCCTTGCCATGTCCTGATGCGTCCTGACACGTGCCATGGCCACGCCGTGCCATGTCCTGACGTGTCCTGACACGTGCCACTACCATGTCCTGACGCGTCCTGACATGTGCCATGGCCATGTCCTGACACGTCCTGCGACCTCCTTACTCTTGCCATGGCCATGCCTTGCCATGTCGTGATGCGTCCTGACACGTGCCATGGCCACGCCCTGCCATGTCCTGACGTGTCCTGACACGTGCCACTGCCATGTCCTGACGCGTCCTGACACGTGCCATGGCCATGTCCTGACTTATCCTGCGACGTCCTGACTCTTGCCATGGCCATGTCCTGACACGTGTCGCCCGGCCGTCGCCCAACGCTACCGCTCGAACGACCTCGACATTCCACCACCGCCACCAACGACCAACAACATCAGTGTGCTTGACATGTTTCTAAGCATTGGTTAGCAATAGACGTGGTGCGACGTGGTGTGGCTTGGAGCGACGTACTGCGATGTCGTGCCATGGCCATGTCTTCACCCGTACCATGGCCAAGTCCTGACACGTCCTGACACGTACCATTACCATACCCAGGCCATGTCCTACGCGTCCTTACTCGTCCTGTCACGTACCATGACTATACCCTGCCATATCCTGCGCGTCCTTACACGTACCATGGCCATGGCCTGACACATCCTGACACGTACCATGACCATATCCTGCCATGTCGTGCGACGTCATTACACGTACCATGGCCATGGCCTGACACGTCATGACACGTACCATGATCATATCCTGCCATGTCCTGCGACGTCCTGAATCGTGCCATGGCCACGTCCTGACGCGTCCTGACACGTACCATGGCCACGTCCTGACGCGACCTGACACGTACCATGGCCACGTCCTGACGCGTCCTGACACGTACCATAGCCATATCCTGCCATCTCCTGTGACATCCTTACTCGTGCCACCCTGTCACGTCCTAACGCGTGCCATGGCTACGTCCCGTGACGTCCAGACTCGTGCAATGGCCACGCCCTGCCACGTCTTGACGCGTGCCATGGCCATGTCCGGACGCGTGCTGACACGTACCATGGCCATATCCTGCCATGTCCTGCAACGTCCTGACTCGTGCCATGTCCACACCCTGCCATGTCCTAACGCGTCCTGACACGTGCCATGGTCATGTCCTGACACGTCCTGCGACGTCCCCACTCGTGCCATGGCCATGCCTTGCCATGTCCTACAACGTCCCGACTCGTGCCATGGCCACGCCCTGCTATGTCCTGCGACGGCTCGACTCGTGCCATGGCTACGCCCTGCCATATCCTGACGCATCCTGACACGTGGAAAGTCCATGTCCTGATGCGTCCTGACACGTGCCATGGCCACGCCCTGCCATGTCCTGCGGCGTCCCAACTCGTGCCATGGACACGCCCTGCCATGTCCTGACGCATCCTGACACGTGCCATGGCCATGTCTTGATGCGTCCTGACACGTGCCACGGCCACGCCCTACTATGTCCTTCGACGTCCCGACTCATGCCATGGCCACGCCTTGCCATGTCCTGACGCGTCCTGACACGTGCCATGGCATGACCTGATGCGTCCTGACACGTGCCATGGCCATGTCCTGACGCGTCCTGCGACGTCCTGACTCTTGCTATGGCCATGCCCTGCCATGTCCTGCGACGTCATGAGTCATGCCATGGCCACGCCCTGCCATGTCCTGATGTGTCCTGACACGTGCCACTGCCATGTCCTGACGCGTCCTGACACGTGCCATGGCCATGTCCTGACACGTCCTGCGACGTCCTTACTCTTGCCATGGCCATGCCTTGCCATGTCCTGATGCGTCCTGACATGTGCCATGGCCACGCCCTGCCATGTCCTGACGTCTCCTGACACGTGCCACTGCCATGTCCTGACGCGTCCTGACACGTGCCATGGCCATGTCCTGACTCATCCTGCGACGTCCTGACTCGTGCCATGGCCATGTCCTGACACATGTCGCCCGACCGTCGCCCGACGCAACCGCTCGAACCACCCCGACTTTCCACCACCGCCACCAACGACCAACAACATCATTGTGCTTGACGTGGTGCGACGTGGTGCGGCTTGGAGCGACGTACAGCTTTGTCGTGCCATGGCCACGTCTTCACACGTACAATGGCCAAGTCCTGACACGTCCTGACACATACCATGACCATACCCTGGCCATGTCCTGCGCGTCCTTACTCGTCCTGACACTTACCATGACTATACCCTGCCATGTCCTGCGCGTCCTTACACGTACCATGGCCATGGCCTGACACATTCTGACACGTACCATGACCATATCCTGCCATGTCCTGCGACGTCATTACACGTACCATGGCCATGGCCTGACACGTCATGACACGTACCATGATCATATCCTGCCATGTCCTGCGACATCATTACACGTACCATGGCCATGGCCTGACACGTCATGACACGTACCATGATCACATCTTGCCATGTCCTGCGACGTCCTGAATCGTGCCATGGCCACGTCCAGACGCGACTTGACACGTACCATGACCACGTCCTGACGCGTCCTGACACGTACCATAGCCATATCCTGCCATCTCCTGTGACATCCTTACTCGTGCCACCCTGCCATGTCCTAACGCATGCCATGGCTACGTCCCATGACGTCCAGACTCGTGCAATGGCCACGTCCTGCCACGTCTTGACGCGTGCCATGGCCATGTCCGGACGCGTGCTGACACGTACCATGGCCATATTCTGCCATGTCCTGCAACGTCCTGACTCGTGCCATGTCCACACCCTGCCATGTCCTGACGCGTCCTGACACGTGCCATGGCCTTGTCCTGACATGTCCTGCCACGTCCCCACTCGTGCCATGGCCATACCCTGCCATGTCCTGCAACGTCCCGACTCGTGCCATGGCCACGCTCTGCCATGTCTTGCAACGGCTCGACTCGTGCCATGGCTACGCCCTGCCATATCCTGACGCGTCCTGACACGTGGCAGGAAGATGTCCTAATGCGTCCTGACACGTGCCATGGCCACGCCCTGCCATGTCCTGCGGCATCCAAACTCGTGCCATGGACACGCCCTGCCATGTCCTGACACATCCTGACATGTGCCATGGCCATGTCCTGATGCGTCCTGACACATGCCATGGCCATGTATTGATGCGTCCTGACACGTGCCATGGCCATGTACTGACGCGTCCTGCAACGTCCTGACTCTTGCCATGGCCACGCCCTGCCATGTCTTGCGACGTCATGAGTCATGCCATGGCCTCGCCCTGCTATGTCCTGACGTGTCCTGACACGTGCCACTACTATGTCCTGACACGTGCCATGGCCATGTCCTGACTCGCCCTGCGACGTCCTGACTCGTGTCATGGCCATGTCCTGACACGTGTCGACCGGCCATCGCCCGACGCTGGTGCGACATGGTTTGGCTTGGAGCGACGTAGTGCGATGTCGTGCCATAGTCACATCTTGACACATACCATGGCCATGTCATGCGACGTCCCGACTCGTGCCATGGCCATGCCGTGCCATGTCCTGGACGCGTCCTGATACGGGCCATGGCATGTCCTGATGCGTCCTGACACGTGCCATGGCCATGTCCTGACGCGTCCTGCGACGTCTTGACTCTTGCCATGGCCACGCCCTGCCATGTCCTGCAATGTCATGAGTCTTGCCATGGCCACGCCCTGCCATGTCCTGACGTGTCTTGGCACGTGCCACTACCATGTCCTGACGCGTCTTGACACGTGCCATGGCCATGTCCTGACGCGTTCTGCAACGTCCTGACTCTAGCCATGGCCACGCCTTACCATGTCCTATGACGTCATGAGTCATACTATGGCCACGCCCTGCCATGTCCTGACGCGTGCCATGGCCATGTCCGGACGCGTCCTGAAACGTATCATGGCCATATCCTGTCATGTCCTACGACGTCCTGACTCATGCCCTGGCCACGCCCTGCCATGTCCTGCGACGTCATGAGTCTTGCCATGGCCACGCCCTACCATGTCCTGCGGCGTCCCAACTCGTGCCATGGACACGCCCTGCCATGTCCTGACACGTCCTGACATGTGCCATGGCCATGTCCTGATGCGTCCTGACACATGCCATGGACATGTCCTGATGCGTCCTGACACGTGCCATGGCCATGTACTGACACGTCCGGCAACGTCCTAACTCTTGCCATGGCCACGCTCTGCCATGTCTTGCGACGTGATGTGTCATGCCATGGCCTCGCCCTGCTATGTCCTGACGTGTCCTGACACGTGCCACTACTATGTCCTAACACGTGCCATGTCCATGTCTTGACTCGTCTTGCGACGTCCTGACTCGTGTCATGGCCATGTCTTTACACGTGTCGACCGGCCATCACCCGACGCTGGTGTGACATGGTGCTGCTTGGTGCGACGTAGTGCGATGTCGTGCCATAGTCACGTCCTGATACGTACCATGGCCATGTCATGCGACATCAAGACTCGTGCCATGGCCACGCCCTGCCATGTCCTGACGCGTCCGGATAGGGGCCATGGCATGTCCTGATGCATCCTGACACGTGCCATGGCCATGTCGTGACGCGTCCTGCGATGTCCTGACTCTTGCCATGGCCACGCCCTGCCATGTCCTGCGATGTCATGAGTCCTGCCATGGCCACGCCCTGCCATGTCCTGAGGTGTCTTGGCACGTGCCACTACCATGTCCTGACGCGTCTTGACACGTGCCATGGCCATGTCCTGACGCGTCCTGCGACGTCCTGACTCATGCCATGGCCACGCCTTGCCATGTCCTGTGACGTCATGAGTCATGCCATGGCCACGCCCTGCCATGTCCTGACGCATCCTGATACGGGCCATGGCATGTCCTGATGCATCCAGACACGTGCCATGGCCATGTCCTAACGCGTCCTGCGACGTCCTGACTCTTGCCATGGCCACGCCCTGCCATGTCCTGCGACGTCATGAGTCCTGCCATGGCCACGCCCTGCCATGTCCTGAGGTGTCTTGGCACGTGCCACTACCATGTCCTGACACGTCTTGACAAGTGCCATGGCCATGTCCTGATGCGTCCTGCGACGTCCTGACTCTTGCCATGGCCACGCCTTACCATGTCCTATGACGTCATGAGTCATGCTATGGCCACGCCCTGCCATGTCCTGACACGTGCCATGGCCATGTCCGGACGCGTCCTGAAACGTATCATGGCCATATCCTGTCATGTCCTACGACGTCCTGACTCAAGCCCTGGCCACGCCCTGCCATGTCCTGCGACGTCATGAGTCTTGCCATGGCCACGCCCTACCATGTCCTGCGGCGTCCCAACTCGTGCCATGGACACGCCCTGCCATGTCCTGACACGTCCTGACATGTGCCATGGCCATGTCCTGATGCGTCTTGACACATGCCATGGACATGTCCTGATGCGTCCTGACACGTGCCATGGCCATGTACTGACACGTCCGGCAACGTCCTAACTCTTGCCATGGCCACGCCCTGCCATGTCTTGCGACGTCATGTGTCATGCCATGGCCTCGCCCTGCTATGTCCTGACGTGTCCTGACACGTGCCACTACTATGTCCTAACACGTGCCATGTCCATGTTTTGACTCGTCCTGCGAGTCCTGACTCGTGTCATGGCCATGTCTTTACACGTGTCGACCGGCCATCACCCGACGCTGGTGTGACATGGTGCTGCTTGGTGCGGCGTAGTGCGATGTCGTGCCATAGTCACGTCCTGACACGTACCATGGCCATGTCATGCGACATCAAGACTCGTGCCATGGCCACGCCCTGCCATGTCCTGACGCGTCCGGATAGGGGCCATGGCATGTCCTGATGCATCCTGACACGTGCCATGGCCATGTCGTGACGCGTCCTGCGATGTCCTGACTCTTGCCATGGCCACGCCCTGCCATGTCCTGCGATGTCATGAGTCCTGCCATGGCCACGCCCTGCCATGTCCTGAGGTGTCTTGGCACGTGCCACTACCATGTCCTGACGCGTCTTGAGACTTCCCATGGACATGTCCTGACGCATCCTGCGACATCCTGACTCAGGCCATGGCCACGCCTTGCCATGTCCTGTGACGTCATGAGTCATGCCATGGCCACGCCCTGCCATGTCCTGACGCATCCTGATACGGGCCATGGCATGTCCTGATTCATCCTGACACGTGCCATGGCCATGTCCTAACGCGTCCTGCGACGTCCTGACTCTTGCCATGGCCACGCCTTGCCATGTCCTGCGACGTCATGAGTCCTGCCATGGCCACGCCCTGCCATGTCCTGAGGTGTCTTGGCACGTGCCACTACCATGTCCTGACACGTCTTGACACGTGCCATGGCCATGTCCTGATGCGTCCTGCGACGTCCTGACTCTTGCCATGGCCACACCTTGCCATGTCCTGTGACGTCATGAGTCATGCCATGGCCACGCCCTGCCATGTCCTCACGCGAGCCATGGCCATGTCCGGACGCGTCCTGACACGTACCATGGCCATATCCTGTCCTGTCCTACGACGTCCTGACTCGTGCCCTGGCCACGCCCTACCATGTCCTGATGCGTCGTGACACGTGCCATGGCCATGTCATGACACGTCCTGTGACATCCCGACTCGTGCCATGGCCACACCCTTCAATGTCCTGCGACGTCCCGACTCGTGCCATGGCCACGCCCTGCCATGTCCTGACGCGTCCTGACACGTGCCATGGCCATTTCCTGATGCGTCTTGACACGTGCCATGGCCACGCCCTGCCATGTCCTGCGACGTCCCGACTCGTGCCATGGCCACACTCTACCATGTCCTGAGGCGTCCTGACACGTGCCATGGCCATGTCCTGATACGTCCTGACACGTGCCATGGCATGTCCTGATGCGTCCTGACAGTTGCCATGTCCATGTGCTGACGCGTCCTGCGACATCCTGACTCTTTCCATGGCTGTGTCCTGACGCGTCTTGCAACGTCATGAGACATGCCATGGCCACGCCCTACCATGTCCTCCGACGTCATGAGTCATGCCATGGTCATGCCCTGCCATGTCCTGACGTGTCGTGACACGTGCCACTGCCATGTCCTGACGCGACCAGACACATGCCATGGCCATGTCTTGACTCGCCCTGCGACGTCCTGACTCGTGCCATGGCCATTATCTGACATGTGTCGACCGCCAAACGCCCGACGCTACTGCTCGAACCACCCCGACTTTCCACCAGCGCCGCCAAGGACCACCAACATCATTGCGATTGACATGTTTCTAAGCACTGGTTAGAATTAGACGTGGTTCGACCTGGTACGGCTTGGAGTGACATAGTGTGATGTCGTGCCATGGTCACGTCCTAACACGTACCATGGCCATGTCCTGACACGTCCTGACGCGTACCATGACCATATCCTGCCATTTCCTGCGACATCCTGACTCGTGCCATGACCACGCCCTGCCACGTCCTGACGCGTGCCATGGCAATGTCCTGTGACGTCCTAACTCATGCCATGGCCACGCCCTACCACGTCCTGACGCGTGCTATGGCCATGTCCGGACGCGTCCTGATACGTACCATGGCCATATCCTGCCATGTCCTGCGACGTCCTACCTCATGCCATGTCCACACCCTGCCATGTCCTGACGCGTCCTGACACGTGCCATGGCCATGTCCTGACACGTCCTGCGACGTCCCAACTCGTGCCATGGCCACGCCCTGCCATGTCCTGCTACGTCCCGACTCGTGCCATGGCCACGCCCTGCCATGTCATGCGACGTCTCGACTCGTGCCATGGCCAGGCTCTGCCATGTCTTGACGCATCCTGACACGTGGCAAGGCCATGTCCTGATGTGTCTTGACACGTGCCATGGACACGCCCTGCCATGTCCTGCGACGTCCCAACTCGTGCGATGGACATGCCCTGCCATGTCCTGACGCATCCTGACACGTGCCATGGCCATGTCCTGATGCGTCCTGACACATTCCATTACATGTCCTGATGCGTCCTGACACGTGCCATGGCCATGTACTGACGCGTCCTACAACGTCTTGAATCTTTCCATGGCCATGCCCTGCCATGTCTTGGGACGTCATTAGTCATGCCATGGCCTCGCCCTGCCATGTCCTGACGTGTCCTGACACGTGCCACTGCCATGTCCTGATGCGTCCTGACACGTGCCATGGCCACGCCCTACCATGTCCTGCGACGTCCTGACTCGTGCAATGGCCACGCCCTGCCATGTCCTGACGCGTCCTGACAGGTGCCATGGCATGTCCTGATGCGTCTTGACACGTGCCATGGCCATGTCCTGACGCGTCCTGCGACGTCCTGACTCTTGCCATGGCCATGCCCTGCCATGTCCTGCAACGTCATGAGTCATGCCATGGCCACGCCCTGCCATGTCATGATGTGTCCTGACACGTGCCACTGCCATGTCCTTACGCGTCCTGACACGTGCCATGGCCATGTCCTGACACGTCCTGCGACGTCCTTACTCTTGCCATTGCCACGCCCTGCCATGTCCTGATGCGTCATGACACGTGCCATGGCCACGCCCTGCCATGTCCTGACGTGTCCTGACGTGTCCTGACACGTGCCACTGCCATGTCCTGATGCGTCCTGACTCGAGCCATGGCAAAGTCCTTACTCTTTCTGCGACGTCCTGACTCGTGCCATGGCCATGTCCTGACACGTGTCGACCGACCGTCGCCCGACGCTACCGCTCGAACCACCCCGACTTTCCACCACCGCCGCCAACGACCAACAACATCATTGTGCTTGACATGTTTCTAAGCATTGGTTAGCAATAGACGTGGTGCGACGTGGTGCGGCTTGGAGCGACGTACTGTGAAGTCGTGCCATGGCCACGTCTTAACACGTACCATGGCAGAGTCCTAACACGTCCTGACATGTACCATGACCATACCCAGGCCATGTCCTGCGCGTCCTTACTCGTCCTAACACGTACCATGACTATACCCTGCCATGTCGTGCGCGTCCTTACACGTACCATGGCCATGGCCTGACACGTCCGGACACGTACCATGATCATATCCTGCCATGTCCTGCGACGTCCTGAATCGTGCCATGGCCACGTCCTGACGCGTCCTGACACATACCATGGCCACGTCCTGACACGTACCATGGCCATATCCTGCCATGTCCTGCGACATCCTGACTCGTGCCATGTCCACACCCTGCCATGTCCTGACGCGTCCTGACACGTGCCATGGCCATGTCCTGACACGTGCAATGGCCACGCCCTGCCACGTCTTGACGCGTGCCATGGCCATGTCCGGACGCGACCTGACACGTACCATGGCCATATCCTGCCATGTCCTGCGACGTCCTGACTCGTGCCATGTCCACACCCTGCCATGTCCTGACGCGTCCTGACACGTGCCATGGCCATGTCCTGACACGTCCTGCGACGTCGCCACTCGTGCCATGGCCATGCCGTGCCATGTCCTGCAACGTTCTGACTCGTGCCATGGCCACGCCCTGCCATGTCCTGCGACGGCTCGACTCATGCCATGGCCACGCCCTGCCATATCCTGACGCGTCCTGACACGTGGAAAGGCCATGTCCTGATGCGTCCTGACACGTGCCATGGCCGCACCCTGCCATGTCCTGACACGTGCCATGGCCGCACCCTGCCATATCCTGACGCGTCGTGACACGTGGAAAGGCCATGTCCTGATGCGTCCTGACTCTTGCCATGGCCACGCCCTGCCATGTCTTGCGACGTCATGAGTCATGCCATGGCCTCGCCCTACTATGTCCTGACGTGTCCAGACACTTGCCACTACTGTGTCCTGACACGTGCCATGGCCATGTCCTGACTCGTCCTGCGACGTCCTGACTCGTGTCATGGCCATGTCCTGACACGTGTCGACCGGCCATCGCCCGACGCTGGTGTGACATGGTGCTGCTTGGTGCGACGTAGTGCGATGTCGTGCCATAGTCACGTCCTGACACGTACCATGGCCATGTCATGCGACGTCCCGACTCGTGCCATGGCCATGCCCTGCCATGTCCTGACGCGTCCTGATACGGGCCATGGCATGTCCTAATGCATCCTGACATGTGCCATGGCCATGTCCTGACGCGTTCTGCGACGTCCTGACTCTTGCCATGGCCACGCCCTGCCATGTCCTGCGACGTCATGAGTCTTGCCATGGCCACGCCCTGCCATGTCTTGACGTGTCTTCGCACGTGCCACTACCATGTCTTGACGCATCTTGACACGTGCCATGGCCATGTCCTGACATGTCCTGCGACGTCTCAACTCGTGCCATGGCCACGCCCTGCCATGTCCTGCAACGTCCCGACTCGTGCCATGGCCACGCCCTGCCATGTCTTGCAACGTCTCGACTCGTGCAATGGCCATGCTCTGCCATGTCCTGACGTGTCCTGACACGTGGCAAGGCCATGTCTTGATGTGTCCTGACACGTGCCAAGGCCACGCCCTGCCATGTCCTGCGACGTCCCAACTCGTGCCATGGACACACCCTGCCATGTCCAGACGCATCCTGACACGTGCCATGGCCAGGTCCTGATGCGTCCTGACACATTCAATTACATGTCCTGATGCGTCCTGACACGTGCCATGGCCATGTACTGACGCGTCCTGCAACATCCTGACTCTTGCCATGGCCATGCCCTACCATGTCTTGCGACGTCATGAGTCATGCCATGGCCTCGCCCTACCATGTTCTGACGTGTCCTGACACGTGCCATTGCTATGTCCTGACACGTGCCATGGCAATGTCCTGACTCGTCCTGCGACGTCCTGACTCGTGCCATAGCCATGTCCTGACACGTGTCGACCGACCTTCGCCCGACACTGGTGCGACGTGGTGCGGCTTGGAGCGACGTAGTGCGATGTCGTTCCATAGTCACGTCCTAAAACGTACCATGGCCATGTCCTGCGACGTCCCGAATCGTGCCATGGCCACGCCCTGCCATATCCTGACGTGTCCTGACACGTGCCATGGCATGTCCTGATGCGCCCTGACACGTGCCATGGCCATGTCCTGACGCGTCCTGCGATGTACTAACTCTTGCCATGGCCACGCCCTGCCATGTCCTGCGACGTCATGAGTCCTGCCAGGGCCACGCCCTGCCATGTCCTGACATGTCCTGACACGTGCCACTGCCATGTCCTGACGCGTCCAGACACATGTCATGGCCATGTCCTGACTCGCCCTGCGACGTCCTAACTCGTGCCATGTCCTGTGAGGTTCTGTCACGTACCATGGCCATGGCCTGACACGTACCATGACCATATCCTGCCATGTCCTACGACGTCCTGACACGTTCCATGGCCACGGCCTGACACGTCATGACACGTAACATAATCATATCTTGCCATATCCTACGACGTCCTGAATCGTGCCATGGCCACGTCCTGACACGTACCATGACCATATCCTGCCATGTCCTGTGACGTTCTGACTCGTGCCATGACCATGCCCAGCCACGTCCAGACACGTGCCATGGCCATGTATCGCGACGTCCTGACTCGTGCTATGGCCACGCCCAGTCACGTCCTGACGCGTGCCATGGCCATGTCCGAACGCTTCCTGACACGTATCATGGCCATAGCCTGCCATGTCCTGCAACGTCCTGACTCGTGCCATGGCCATAACCTGGCATGTCCTGCGACGTTCTGACTCGTGCCATGGCCACGCCCTGCCATGTCCTGACGCGTCCTGACACGTGCCATGGCCATGTACTACGACGTCACGCCTCGTGCCATGGCCATGCCCTGCCATGTCCTGCGACGTTCTGACTCGTGCCATGGCCACGCCTTGCCATGTCCTGCGATGTCACGACTCGTGCCATGGCCACGCCCTGCCATGTCCTGACGCGTCCTGACACGTGCCATGGCCATGTCCTGATGCGCCCTGACACGTGCCATAGCCACACCCTGCCGTGTCCTGCGTCGTCCCGACTGGTGCCATCGCCACGCCCTGCCGTGTCCTGACACGTGCCATGGCATGTCCTGATGCGTCCTGACACATGCCATGGCCTTGTCCTGATGCGTCCTGACACGTGCCATGGCCATGTCCTGACGCGTCCTGCGATGTACTAACTCTTGCCATGGCCACGCCCTGCCATGTCCTGCGACGTCATGAGTCCTGCCAGGGCCATGCCCTGCCATGTCCTGACATGTCCTGACACGTGCCACTGCCATGTCCTGACGCGTCCAAACACATGTCATGGCCATGTCCTGACTCGCCCTGCGACGTCCTAACTCGTGCCATGGCCATTACCTGACACGTGTCGACCGGCCGTCGCCCGACGCTACTGCTCGAACCACCCCAACTTTCCACCACCGCCGCCAACGTCCACCATCATCATTGCGCTTGACATGTTTCTAAGCATTGGTTAGAATTAGACGTGTTAAGGCTTAGAGCGACATAGTGCGATGTCGTGCCATGGTCATGTCCTGACACGTACCATGGCCATGTCCTGACACGTCCTGACACGTACCATGACCATATCCTACCATGTCCTGCGAGGTTCTGTCACGTACCATGGCCATGGCCTGACACGTACCATGACCATATCCTGCCATGTCCTACGACGTCCTGACATGTCCTGCGACTCGTGCCATGGCCACGCCCTGCCATGTCCTGCGACGTCCCGACTCGTTGCATGGCCACGCTCTGCCATGTTTTGACGCGTCCTCAAAACGTGCCATGGCCATGTCCTGATGCGTCTTGATATATGCCAACGCCACGCCCTGCCATGTCCTGCGACGTCCCGACTCGTGCCATGGCCACGCCCTGCCATGTCCTGACGCATCCTGACACGTTCCATGGCCATGTCCTGATACGTCCTGACACGTGCCATGGCATGTCCTGATGCGTCCTGACACGTGCCATGGCCATGTCCTGACGCGTCCTGCGACGTTCTGACTCTTGCCATGGAAACGCCCTGCCATGTGCTGCGGCGTCCCGACTCGTGCCATGGCCACGCCCTGCCATGTCCTGCGAGTTCACGACTCGTGCCATGGCCACGTCCTGCCATGTCCTGACGTGTCCTGACTCGTGCCATGGCCATGTCCTGATGCTTCCTGACATGTGTCATGGCCACGCCCTACCATGTCCTGCGACGTCCCGACTCGTGCCATGGCCATGCCCTACCATGTCCTGACGTATCCTGACACGTGCCATGGCATGTCCTTATGCGTCCTGACACGTGCCATGGCCATGTCCTGACGCGTCCTGCGACGTCCTGACTCTTGCCATGGCCATGCCCTGCCATGTCCTGCGACGTCATAAGTCATGCCATGGCCACGCCCTGCCATGTCCTGATGTGTCCTGACACGTGCCACTGCCATGTCCTGACTTATCCTGACACGTGCCATGGCCATGTCCAGACGCGTCCTGCGACGTCCTTACTCTTGCCATGGCCACGTCCTGCCATGTCATGATGCGTCCTGACACGTACCATGGCCACGCCCTGCCATGTCCTGATGTGTCCTGACACGTGCCACTGCGATGTCCTGACGCGTCCTGACACGTGCCATGGCCATGTCCTGACTCATCCTGCGACGTCCTAACTCGTGCCATGGCCATATCCTGACACGTGTCGACCGGCAGTCGCCCAACGCTACCGCTCGAACCTCCCCGAATTTCCACCACCGCCGCCAACGACCAACAACATCATTGTGATTGACATGTTTCTAAGCATTGGTTAGCAATAGACGTGGTGCGACGTGGTGCGGCTTGGAGCGACGTACTACGATGTCGTGCCATGGCCACGTCTTCACACGTACCATGGCCAAGTCCTGAAACGTCCTGACACGTACCATTACCATACCCAGGCCATATCTTGCGCGTCCTTACTCGTCCTGACACGTACCATGACTATACCGTGCCATGTCCTGCGCGTCCTTAAACGTACCATGGCCATGGCCTGACACGTCATGACACGTACCATGACCATATCCTGCCATGTCCTGCGACGTCCTTGCAAGTATCATGGCCATGGCCTGACACGTCATGACACGTACCATGATCCTATCCTACCATGTCCTACGACGTCCTGAATCGTGCCATGGCCACGTCCTGACGCGTCCAGACACGTACCATGGCCACGTCCTGACGCGTCCTGACACGTACCATGGCCATATCCTGCCATGTCCTGCGACATCCTGACTCGTGCAATGACCACGCCCTGCCACATCCTAATGTGTGCCATGGCTATATCCCGTGACGTCCTGACGCGTGCAATGGCCACGCCTTGCCACGTCTTGACGCGTGCCATGGCCATGTCCGTTCGCGTCCTGACACGTACCATGGCCGTATCCTGCCATGTCCTGCGACGTCCTGACTCATGCCATGTCCACACCCTGCCATGTCCTGACGCGTCCTGACACGTGACATGGCCATGTCCTGACACGTCCTGCGACGTCCCCACTCCTTCCATGGCCATGCCCTGCCATGTCCTGCAACGTCCCGACTCGTGCCATGGCCACGCCCTGCCATGTCCTACGACGTCTCGACTCGTGCCATGGCCACGCCCTCCCATATGCTGACGCGTCCTGACACGTGGCAAGGCCATGTCCTGATGCGTCCTGATACGTGCCATGGCCACGCCCTACCATGTCCTGCAGCATCCCAACTCGTGCCATGGACACGCCCTGCCATTTCTTGCCGCATCCTGACATGTGCCATGGCCATGTCCTGATGCGTCCTGACACATGCCATGGCCATGTCCTGATGCGTCCTGACACGTGCCATGGCCATGTACTGACGCGTCCTGCAACGTCCAAACTCTTGCCATGGCCGCGCCCTGCCATGTCTTGCGACGTCATGTTTCATGCCATGGCTTCGCCCTGCTATGTCCTAACGTGTCCTGTCACGTGCCACTACTATGTCCTAACACGTGCCACGGCCATGTCCTGACTCGTCCTGCGACGTCCTGACTCGTGTCATGGCTATGTCCTGACACGTGTCGAACGGACATCGCCCGACGCTGGTGCGACATGGTGCGGCTTGGAGCGACGTAGTGCCATAGTCATGTCCTGACACGTTCCAT
Source organism: Nicotiana benthamiana (assembly GCA_034376525.1). Lineage (NCBI taxonomy): Eukaryota > Viridiplantae > Streptophyta > Magnoliopsida > Solanales > Solanaceae > Nicotiana > Nicotiana benthamiana. Next base: position 234,179 of record JAXGFW010000028.1, on the reverse strand, counting down.
GGCCATATCATGCAACGTCAAGACTCGTGCCATGGCCATGCCCTGCCATGTCCTGACGCGTCGTGATACGGGCCATGGCATGTCCTGATGCATCCTGACACGTGCCATTTCCATTTCCTAACGCGTCATGCGACGTCCTGACTCTTGCCATGGCCACGCCCTGCCATGTCTTGCGACGTCATGAGTCCTGCCATGGCCACGCTCTGCCATGTCCTGAGGTGTCTTGGCACGTGCCACTACCATGTCCTGGCGCGTCTTGACACGTGCCATGGCCATGTCCTGACGCGTCCTGCGACGTCCTGACTCTTGCCATGGCCACGCCTTGCCATGTCCTGTGACGTCATGAGTCATGCCATGGCCACGCCCTGCCATGTCTTGACGCGCGCCATGGCCACGTCCGGACGCGTCCTGACACGTACCATGGCCATATCCTGTCCTGTCCTACGACGTCCTGACTCGTGCCCTGGCCATGCCTTGCCATGTCCTGACGCGTCGTGTCACGTGCCATGGCCATGTCCTGACACGTCCTGCGACCTCCCGACTCATGCCATGGCCACACCCTTCCATGTCCTGTGACGTCCCGACTCATGCCATGGCCATGCTCTGCCATGTCCAGCGACATCCCGACTCGTGCCATGGCCACGCCCTGCCATGTCCTAACGCGTCCTGACACGTGCCATGGCCATGTCCTGATGCGTCTTGACACGTGCCATGGCCACGCCCTGCCATGTCCTGCGACGTCCCGACTCGTGCCATGGCCACACTCTACCATGTCCTGACGCGTCCTGGCAGGTGCCATGGCCATGTCCTGATTCGTCCTGACACGTGCCATGGCATGTCCTGATGCGTCCTGACAGTTGCCATGTCCATGTGCTGACGCGTCCTGCGACGTCCTGACTCTTTCCATGGCCGTGTCTTGACGCGTCTTGCGACGTCATGAGTCATGCCATGTCCACGCCCTACCATGTCCTGCGACGTCATGAGTCATGCCATGGTCATGCCCTGCCATGTCCTGACGTGTCGTGACACGTGCCACTGCCATGTCCTGACGCGTCCAGACACATGTCATGGCCATGTCCTGACTCGCCCTGCGACGTCCTAACTCGTGCCATGGGCATTACCTGACACGTGTCGACCGGCCGTCGCCCGACGCTATTGCTCGAACCACCCCGACTTTCCACCACCGATGCAACGACCACCAACATCATTGCGATTGACATGTTTCTAAGCATTGGTCAGAATTAGACGTGGTTCGACGTGGTGCGGCTTGCAGTGACGTAGTGCGATGTCGTGCTATGGTCACGTCCTAACACGTACCATGGCCATGTCCTGACACGTCCTGACGCGTACCATGACCATATCCTGGCATGTCCTGCGACATCCTGACTCGTGCCATGACCACGCCCTGCCACGTCCTGACGCGTGCCATGGCAATGTCCTGTGACGTCCTGACTCGTGCCATGGCCACGCCCTACCACGTCCTGACGCGTGCTATGGCCATGTCCGGACGCGTCCTGATACATACCATGGCCATATCCTGCCATGTCCTGCGACGTCCTGACGCATGCCATGTCCACACCCTGCCATGTCCTGACGCGTCCTGACACGTGCCATGGCCATGTCCTGACACGTCCTGCGACGTCCCAACTCGTGCCATGGCCACGCCCTGCCATGTCCTGCTACGTCCCAACTCCTGCCATGGCCACGCCCTGCCATGTCCGTCTCGACTCGTGCCACAGCCAGGCTCTGCCATGTCTTGACGCATCCTGACACGTGGCAAGGCCATGTCCTGATGTGTCTTGGCACGTGCCATGGCCATGCCCTGCCATGTCCTGCGACGTCCCAACTCGTGCGATGGACACGCCCTGCCATGTCCTGACGCGTCCTGACACGTGCCATGGCCATGTCCTGATGCGTCCTGACACATTCAATTACATGTCCTGATGCGTCCTGACACGTGCCATGGCCATGTACTGACGCGTCCTACAACGTCTTGAATCTTTCCATGGCCATGCCCTGCCATGTCTTGGGACGTCATGAGTCATGCCATGGCCTCGCCCTGCCATGTCCTGACGTGTCCTGACACGTGCCACTGCCTTGTCCTGATGCGTCCTGACACGTGCCATGGCCACGCCCTACCATGTCCTGCGACGTCCCGACTCGTGCCATGGCCACGCCCTGCCATGTCCTGACGCATCCTGACAGGTGCCATGGCATGTCCTGATGCGTCTTGACACGTGCCATGGCCATGTCCTAACGCGTCCTGCGACGTCCTGACTCTTGCCATGGCCATGCCCTGCCATGTCCTGCAATGTCATGAGTCATGCCATGGCCACGCCCTGCCATGTCCTGATGTGTCCTGACACGTGCCACTGCCATGTCCTTACGCGTCCTGACACGTGCCATGGCCATGTCCTGACACGTCCTGCGACGTCCTTACTCTCGCCATGGCCACGCCCTACCATGTCCTGATGTGTCCTGACACGTGCCATGGCCACGCCCTGCCATGTCCTGACGTGTCCTGACACGTGCCACTGCCATGTCCTGACGCGTCTTGACACGTGCCATGGCCATGTCCTGACATGTCCTGCGACGTCCCGACTCGTGCCATGGCCACGCCCTGCCATGTCCTGCAACGTCCCGACTCGTGCCATGGCCACGCCCTGCCATGTCCTGCGACATCTCGACTCATGCCATGGCCATGCTCTGCCATGTCCTGACGCGTCCTGACACGTGGCAAGGCCATGTTTTTATGTGTCCTGACACGTGCCAGGGCCACGCCCTGCAATGTCCTGCGACGTCCCAACTCGTGCCATGGACACACCCTGCCATGTCCAGACGCGTCTGACACGTGCCATGGCCAGGTCCTGATGCGTGCTGACACATTCAATTACATGTCCTGATGCGTCCTGACACGTGCCATGGCCATGTACTAACGCGTCCTGCAACATCCTGACTCTTGCCATGGCCATGCCCTACCATGTCTTGCGTCGTCATGAGTCATGCCATAGCCTCGCCCTACCATGTTCTAACGTGTCCTGACACTTGCCACTGCTATGTCCTGACACGTGCCATGGCCATGTCCTGACTCGTCCTGCGACGTCCTGACTCGTGCCATAGCCATGTCCTGACACGTGTCGACCGACCTTCGCCCGATAGGTGCGACGTGGTGCGGCTTGGAGCGACGTAGTGCGATGTCGTGCCATAGTCACGTCCTAAATTGTACCATGGCCATGTCCTGCGACGTCCCGAATCGTGCCATGGCCACGCCCTGCCATATCCTGACGTGTCCTGACACGTGCCATGGCATGTCCTGATGCGCCCAGACACGTGCCATGGCCATGTCCTGACGCGTCTTTCGACGTCCTGACTCTTCTCATGGCCACGCCCTGCCATGTCTTAGGACGTCATGAGTCATGCCATGGCCTCGCCCTGCCATGTCTTGACGTGTCCTGACACGTGCCACTGCCATGTCCTGATGCGTCCTGACACGTGCCATGGCCACGCCCTACCATGTCCTGCGACGTCCCGACTCGTGCCATGGCCACGCCCTGGCATGTCCTGACGCGTCCTGACAGGTGCCATGGCATGTCCTGATGCGTCTTGACACGTGCCATGGCCATGTCCTGACGCGTCCTGCGACGTCCTGACTCTTGCCATGGCCATGCCCTGCCATGTCCTGCGACGTCATGAGTCATGCCATGGCCACGCCCTGCCATGTCATGATGTGTCCTGACACGTGCCACTGCCATGTCCTTACGCGTCCTGACACGTGCCATGGCCATGTCCTGACACGTCCTGCGACGTCCTTACTCTTGCCATGGCCACGCCCTGCCATGTCCTGATGCGTCATGACACGTGCCATGGCCATGCCCTGCCATGTCCTGACGTGTCCTGACGTGTCCCGACACGTGCCACTGCCATGTCCTGACGCGTCCTGACTCGTGCCATGGCAAAGTCCTTACTCTTCCTGCGACGTCCTGACTCGTGCCATGGCCATCTCCTGACACGTGTCGACCGACCGTCGCCCGACGCTACCGCTCGAACCACCCCTACTTTCCACCACCGCCGCCAACGACCAACAATATCATTGTGCTTGACATGTTTCTAAGCATTGGTTAGCAATAGACGTGGTGCGACGTGGTGCGGCTTGGAGCGACGTACTGCGAAGTCGTGCCATGGCCACGTCTTAACACGTACCATGGCAGAGTCCTAACACGTCCTGACACGTACCATGACCATACCCAGGCCATGTCCTGCGCGTCCTTACTCGTCCTAACACGTACCATGACTATACCCTTCCATGTCATGCGCATCCTTACACGTACCATGGCCATGGCCTGACACGTCCTGACACGTACCATGATAATATCCTGCCATGTCCTGCGACGTCCTGAATCGTGCCATGGCCACGTCCTGACGCGTCCTGACACGTACCATGGCTACGTCCTGACACGTACCATGGCCATATCCTGCCATGTCCTGCGACATCCTGACTCGTGCCATGTCTACACCCTGCCATGTCCTGACGCGTCCTGACACGTGCCATGGCCATGTCCTGACACGTGCAATGGCCACGCCCTGCCACGTCTTGACGCGTGCCATGGCCATGTCCGGACGCGACCTGACACGTACCATGGCCATATCCTGCCATGTCCTGCGACGTCCTGACTCGTGCCATGTCCACACCCTGCCATGTCCTGACGCGTCCTGACACGTGCCATGGCCATGTCCTGACACGTCCTGCGACGTCGCCACTCGTGCCATGGCCATGCCGTGCCATGTTCTGCAACGTCCTGACTCGTGCCTTGGCCACGCCCTGCCATGTCCTGCGACGTCTCGACTCGTGCCATGGCCACACCCTGCCATATCATGACGCGTCCTGACACGTGGCAAGGCCATGTCCTGATGCGTCCTGACACGTGCCATGGCCACACCCTGCCATGTCCTGCGGCATCCCAACTCATGCCATGGACACGCCCTGCCATGTCCTGACGCGTCCTGACATGTGCCATGGCCATGTCCTGATGCGTCCTGACACATGCCATGGCCATGTCCTGATGCGTCCTGACACGTGCCATGCCATGGCCTCGCCCTGCTATGTCGTGACGTGTCCAGACACGTGCCACTACTGTGTCCTGACACGTGCCATGGCCATGTCCTGACTCGTCCTACGACGTCCTGACTCGTGTCATGGCCATGTCCTGACACGTGTCGACCGGCCATCGCCCGACACTGGTGTGACATGGTGCTGCTTGGTGCGACGTAGTGTGATGTCGTGCCATAGTCACGTCCTGACACGTACCATGGCCATGTCATGCAACGTCCCGACTCGTGCCATGGCCATGCCCTGCCATGTCCTGACGCGTCCTGATACGGGCCATGGCATGTCCTAATGCATCCTGACACGTGCCATGGCCATGTCCTGACACGTCCTGCGACGTCCAGACTCTTGCCATGGCCACGCCCTGCCATGTCCTGCGACGTCATGAGTCTTGCCATGGCCACGCCCTACCATGTCTTGACGTGTCTTCGCACGTGCCACTACCATGTCCTGACGCGTCTTGACACGTGCCATGGCCATGTCCTGACATGTCCTGCGACGTCCCGACTCGTGCCATGGCCACGCCCTGCCATGTCCTGCAACGTCCCGACTCGTGCCATGGCCACGCCCTGCTATGTCCTGCGACATCTCGACTCGTGCCATGGCCATGCTCTGCCATGTCCTGACGCGTCCTGACACGTGGCAAGGCCATGTTCTGATGTGTCCTGACACGTGCCAGGGCCACGCCCTGCAATGTCCTGCGACGTCCCAACTCGTGCCATGGACACACCCTGCCATGTCCAGACGCGTCTGACACGTGCCATGGCCAGGTCCTGATGCGTCCTGACACATTCAATTACATGTCCTGATGCGTCCTGACACGTGCCATGGCCATGTACTGACGCGTCCTGCAACATCCTGACTCTTGCCATGGCCATGCCCTACCATGTCTTGCGACGTCATGAGTCATGCCATAGCCTCGCCCTACCATGTTCTAACGTGTCCTGACACTTGCCACTGCTATGTCCTGACACGTGCCATGGCCATGTCCTGACTCGTCCTGCGACGTCCTGACTCGTGCCATAGCCATGTCCTGACATGTGTCGACTCACCTTCGCCCGATAGGTGCTACGTGGTGCGGCTTGGAGCGACGTAGTGCGATGTCGTGCCATAGTCACGTCCTAAATTGTACCATGGCCATGTCCTGCGACGTCTCGAATCGTGCCATGGCCACGCCCTGCCATATCCTGACGTGTCCTGACACGTGCCATGGCATGTCCTGATGCGCCCTGACACGTGCCATGGCCATGTCCTGACGCGTCTTTCGACGTCCTGACTCTTCTCATGGCCACGCCCAGCCACGTCCTGCGACGTCATGAGTCATGCCATGGCCATGCCCTGCCATGCCCTGACGTGTCTTGACACGTGCCACTTTCATGTCCTGACGCGTCCTGCGATGTCCTGACTCTTGCCATGGCAACGCACTGCCATGTCCTGCGACATCATGAGTCATGCCATGGCCACGCCCTGCCATGTCCTGACGTATGCCATGGCCATGTCCGGACGCGTCCTGACACGTACCATGGCCATATCCTGCCATGTCCTGCGACCTCGTGACTCGTGCCATGGCAACGCGGCCATATCCTGACGCGTCCTGACAGGTGCCATGGCCTTGTCCTGCGCGTCGTTAGACGTACCATGGCCATGTCATGCGACGTCCCGACTCGTGCCATGGCCACGCCCTGCTATGTCCTGCGACATCTCGACTCGTGCCATGGCCATGCTCTGCCATGTCCTGACGCGTCCTGACACGTGGCAAGGCCATGTTCTGATGTGTCCTGACACGTGCCAGGGCCACGCCCTGCAATGTCCTGCGACGTCCCAACTCGTGCCATGGACACACCCTGCCATGTCCAGACGCGTCTGACACGTGCCATGGCCAGGTCCTGATGCGTCCTGACACATTCAATTACATGTCCTGATGCGTCCTGACACGTGCCATGGCCATGTACTGACACGTCCTGCAACATCCTGACTCTTGCCATGGCCATGCCCTACCATGTCTTGCGACGTCATGAGTCATGCCATAGCCTCGCCCTACCATGTTCTAACGTGTCCTGACACTTGCCACTGCTATGTCCTGACACGTGCCATGGCCATGTCCTGACTCGTCCTGCGACGTCCTGACTCGTGCCATAGCCATGTCCTGACATGTGTCGACCGACCTTCGCCCGATAGGTGCGACGTGGTGCGGCTTGGAGCGACGTAGTGCGATGTCGTGCCATAGTCACGTCCTAAATTGTACCATGGCCATGTCCTGCGACGTCTCGAATCGTGCCATGGCCACGCCCTGCCATATCCTGACGTGTCCTGACACGTGCCATGGCATGTCCTGATGCGCCCTGACACGTGCCATGGCCATGTCCTGACGCGTCTTTCGACGTCCTGACTCTTCTCATGGCCACGCCCAGCCACGTCCTGCGACGTCATGAGTCATGCCATGGCCATGCCCTGCCATGCCCTGACGTGTCTTGACACGTGCCACTTTCATGTCCTGACGCGTCCTGCGATGTCCTGACTCTTGCCATGGCAACGCACTGCCATGTCCTGCGACATCATGAGTCATGCCATGGCCACGCCCTGCCATGTCCTGACGTATGCCATGGCCATGTCCGGACGCGTCCTGACACGTACCATGGCCATATCCTGCCATGTCCTGCGACCTCGTGACTCGTGCCATGGCAACGCGGCCATATCCTGACGCGTCCTGACAGGTGCCATGGCCTTGTCCTGCGCGTCGTTAGACGTACCATGGCCATGTCATGCGACGTCCCGACTCGTGCCATGGCCATGCCCTGCCATGTCCTGACGCGTCCTGATACGGGCCATGGCATGTCCTAATGCATCCTGACACGTGCCATGGCCATGTCCTGACACGTCCTGCGACGTCCAGACTCTTGCCATGGCCACGCCCTGCCATGTCCTGCGACGTCATGAGTCTTGCCATGGCCACGCCCTACCATGTCTTGACGTGTCTTCGCACGTGCCACTACCATGTCCTGACGCGTCTTGACACGTGCCATGGCCATGTCCTGACATGTCCTGCGACGTCCCGACTCGTGCCATGGCCACGCCCTGCCATGTCCTGCAACGTCCCGACTCGTGCCATGGCCACGCCCTGCTATGTCCTGCGACATCTCGACTCGTGCCATGGCCATGCTCTGCCATGTCCTGACGCGTCCTGACACGTGGCAAGGCCATGTTCTGATGTGTCCTGACACGTGCCAGGGCCACGCCCTGCAATGTCCTGCGACGTCCCAACTCGTGCCATGGACACACCCTGCCATGTCCAGACGCGTCTGACACGTGCCATGGCCAGGTCCTGATGCGTCCTGACACATTCAATTACATGTCCTGATGCGTCCTGACACGTGCCATGGCCATGTACTGACGCGTCCTGCAACATCCTGACTCTTGCCATGGCCATGCCCTACCATGTCTTGCGACGTCATGAGTCATGCCATAGCCTCGCCCTACTATGTTCTAACGTGTCCTGACACTTGCCACTGCTATGTCCTGACACGTGCCATGGCCATGTCCTGACTCGTCCTGCGACGTCCTGACTCGTGCCATAGCCATGTCCTGACATGTGTCGACCGACCTTCGCCCGATAGGTGCGACGTGGTGCGGCTTGGAGCGACGTAGTGCGATGTCGTGCCATAGTCACGTCCTAAATTGTACCATGGCCATGTCCTGCGACGTCTCGAATCGTGCCATGGCCACGCCCTGCCATATCCTGACGTGTCCTGACACGTGCCATGGCATGTCCTGATGCGCCCTGACACGTGCCATGGCCATGTCCTGACGCGTCTTTCGACGTCCTGACTCTTCTCATGGCCACGCCCAGCCACGTCCTGCGACGTCATGAGTCATGCCATGGCCATGCCCTGCCATGCCCTGACGTGTCTTGACACGTGCCACTTTCATGTCCTGACGCGTCCTGCGATGTCCTGACTCTTGCCAAGGCAACGCACTGCCATGTCCTGCGACATCATGAGTCATGCCATGGCCACGCCCTGCCATGTCCTGACGTATGCCATGGCCATGTCCGGACGCGTCCTGACACGTACCATGGCCATATCCTGCCATGTCCTGCGACCTCGTGACTCGTGCCATGGCAACGCGGCCATATCCTGACGCGTCCTGACAGGTGCCATGGCCTTGTCCTGCGCGTCGTTAGACGTACCATGGCCATGGCCTGACATGTCCTGACACGTACCATGACCATATCCTGCCATGTCCTGCGACGTCCTTACACGTACCATGGCCATGGCCTGACAAGTCATGACACGTACCATGATCGTATCCTGCCATGTCCTGAATCGTGACATGGCCACGTCCTGACGCGTCCTGACACGTACCATGGCCATGTCCTGACGCGTCCTGACACGTGCCATGGCATGTCCTGATGCGCCCAGACACGTGCCATGGCCATGTCCTGACGCGTCTTTCGACGTCCTGACTCTTCTCATGGCCACGCCCTGCCATGTCTTAGGACGTCATGAGTCATGCCATGGCCTCGCCCTGCCATGTCTTGACGTGTCCTGACACGTGCCACTGCCATGTCCTGATGCGTCCTGACACGTGCCATGGCCACGCCCTACCATGTCCTGCGACGTCCCGACTCGTGCCATGGCCACGCCCTGGCATGTCCTGACGCGTCCTGACAGGTGCCATGGCATGTCCTGATGCGTCTTGACACGTGCCATGGCCATGTCCTGACGCGTCCTGCGACGTCCTGACTCTTGCCATGGCCATGCCCTGCCATGTCCTGCGACGTCATGAGTCATGCCATGGCCACGCCCTGCCATGTCATGATGTGTCCTGACACGTGCCACTGCCATGTCCTTACGCGTCCTGACACGTGCCATGGCCATGTCCTGACACGTCCTGCGACGTCCTTACTCTTGCCATGGCCACGCCCTGCCATGTCCTGATGCGTCATGACACGTGCCATGGCCATGCCCTGCCATGTCCTGACGTGTCCTGACGTGTCCCGACACGTGCCACTGCCATGTCCTGACGCGTCCTGACTCGTGCCATGGCAAAGTCCTTACTCTTCCTGCGACGTCCTGACTCGTGCCATGGCCATCTCCTGACACGTGTCGACCGACCGTCGCCCGACGCTACCGCTCGAACCACCCCTACTTTCCACCACCGCCGCCAACGACCAACAATATCATTGTGCTTGACATGTTTCTAAGCATTGGTTAGCAATAGACGTGGTGCGACGTGGTGCGGCTTGGAGCGACGTACTGCGAAGTCGTGCCATGGCCACGTCTTAACACGTACCATGGCAGAGTCCTAACACGTCCTGACACGTACCATGACCATACCCAGGCCATGTCCTGCGCGTCCTTACTCGTCCTAACACGTACCATGACTATACCCTTCCATGTCATGCGCATCCTTACACGTACCATGGCCATGGCCTGACACGTCCTGACACGTACCATGATAATATCCTGCCATGTCCTGCGACGTCCTGAATCGTGCCATGGCCACGTCCTGACGCGTCCTGACACGTACCATGGCTACGTCCTGACACGTACCATGGCCATATCCTGCCATGTCCTGCGACATCCTGACTCGTGCCATGTCTACACCCTGCCATGTCCTGACGCGTCCTGACACGTGCCATGGCCATGTCCTGACACGTGCAATGGCCACGCCCTGCCACGTCTTGACGCGTGCCATGGCCATGTCCGGACGCGACCTGACACGTACCATGGCCATATCCTGCCATGTCCTGCGACGTCCTGACTCGTGCCATGTCCACACCCTGCCATGTCCTGACGCGTCCTGACACGTGCCATGGCCATGTCCTGACACGTCCTGCGACGTCGCCACTCGTGCCATGGCCATGCCGTGCCATGTTCTGCAACGTCCTGACTCGTGCCTTGGCCACGCCCTGCCATGTCCTGCGACGTCTCGACTCGTGCCATGGCCACACCCTGCCATATCATGACGCGTCCTGACACGTGGCAAGGCCATGTCCTGATGCGTCCTGACACGTGCCATGGCCACACCCTGCCATGTCCTTCGGCATCCCAACTCATGCCATGGACACGCCCTGCCATGTCCTGACGCGTCCTGACATGTGCCATGGCCATGTCCTGATGCGTCCTGACACATGCCATGGCCATGTCCTGATGCGTCCTGACACGTGCCATGCCATGGCCTCGCCCTGCTATGTCGTGACGTGTCCAGACACGTGCCACTACTGTGTCCTGACACGTGCCATGGCCATGTCCTGACTCGTCCTACGACGTCCTGACTCGTGTCATGGCCATGTCCTGACACGTGTCGACCGGCCATCGCCCGACACTGGTGTGACATGGTGCTGCTTGGTGCGACGTAGTGTGATGTCGTGCCATAGTCACGTCCTGACACGTACCATGGCCATGTCATGCAACGTCCCGACTCGTGCCATGGCCATGCCCTGCCATGTCCTGACGCGTCCTGATACGGGCCATGGCATGTCCTAATGCATCCTGACACGTGCCATGGCCATGTCCTGACACGTCCTGCGACGTCCAGACTCTTGCCATGGCCACGCCCTGCCATGTCCTGCGACGTCATGAGTCTTGCCATGGCCACGCCCTACCATGTCTTGACGTGTCTTCGCACGTGCCACTACCATGTCCTGACGCGTCTTGACACGTGCCATGGCCATGTCCTGACATGTCCTGCGACGTCCCGACTCGTGCCATGGCCACGCCCTGCCATGTCCTGCAACGTCCCGACTCGTGCCATGGCCACGCCCTGCTATGTCCTGCGACATCTCGACTCGTGCCATGGCCATGCTCTGCCATGTCCTGACGCGTCCTGACACGTGGCAAGGCCATGTTCTGATGTGTCCTGACACGTGCCAGGGCCACGCCCTGCAATGTCCTGCGACGTCCCAACTCGTGCCATGGACACACCCTGCCATGTCCAGACGCGTCTGACACGTGCCATGGCCAGGTCCTGATGCGTCCTGACACATTCAATTACATGTCCTGATGCGTCCTGACACGTGCCATGGCCATGTACTGACGCGTCCTGCAACATCCTGACTCTTGCCATGGCCATGCCCTACCATGTCTTGCGACGTCATGAGTCATGCCATAGCCTCGCCCTACCATGTTCTAACGTGTCCTGACACTTGCCACTGCTATGTCCTGACACGTGCCATGGCCATGTCCTGACTCGTCCTGCGACGTCCTGACTCGTGCCATAGCCATGTCCTGACATGTGTCGACTCACCTTCGCCCGATAGGTGCTACGTGGTGCGGCTTGGAGCGACGTAGTGCGATGTCGTGCCATAGTCACGTCCTAAATTGTACCATGGCCATGTCCTGCGACGTCTCGAATCGTGCCATGGCCACGCCCTGCCATATCCTGACGTGTCCTGACACGTGCCATGGCATGTCCTGATGCGCCCTGACACGTGCCATGGCCATGTCCTGACGCGTCTTTCGACGTCCTGACTCTTCTCATGGCCACGCCCAGCCACGTCCTGCGACGTCATGAGTCATGCCATGGCCATGCCCTGCCATGCCCTGACGTGTCTTGACACGTGCCACTTTCATGTCCTGACGCGTCCTGCGATGTCCTGACTCTTGCCATGGCAACGCACTGCCATGTCCTGCGACATCATGAGTCATGCCATGGCCACGCCCTGCCATGTCCTGACGTATGCCATGGCCATGTCCGGACGCGTCCTGACACGTACCATGGCCATATCCTGCCATGTCCTGCGACCTCGTGACTCGTGCCATGGCAACGCGGCCATATCCTGACGCGTCCTGACAGGTGCCATGGCCTTGTCCTGCGCGTCGTTAGACGTACCATGGCCATGTCATGCGACGTCCCGACTCGTGCCATGGCCACGCCCTGCTATGTCCTGCGACATCTCGACTCGTGCCATGGCCATGCTCTGCCATGTCCTGACGCGTCCTGACACGTGGCAAGGCCATGTTCTGATGTGTCCTGACACGTGCCAGGGCCACGCCCTGCAATGTCCTGCGACGTCCCAACTCGTGCCATGGACACACCCTGCCATGTCCAGACGCGTCTGACACGTGCCATGGCCAGGTCCTGATGCGTCCTGACACATTCAATTACATGTCCTGATGCGTCCTGACACGTGCCATGGCCATGTACTGACACGTCCTGCAACATCCTGACTCTTTCCATGGCCATGCCCTACCATGTCTTGCGACGTCATGAGTCATGCCATAGCCTCGCCCTACCATGTTCTAACGTGTCCTGACACTTGCCACTGCTATGTCCTGACACGTGCCATGGCCATGTCCTGACTCGTCCTGCGACGTCCTGACTCGTGCCATAGCCATGTCCTGACATGTGTCGACCGACCTTCGCCCGATAGGTGCGACGTGGTGCGGCTTGGAGCGACGTAGTGCGATGTCGTGCCATAGTCACGTCCTAAATTGTACCATGGCCATGTCCTGCGACGTCTCGAATCGTGCCATGGCCACGCCCTGCCATATCCTGACGTGTCCTGACACGTGCCATGGCATGTCCTGATGCGCCCTGACACGTGCCATGGCCATGTCCTGATGCGTCTTTCGACGTCCTGACTCTTCTCATGGCCACGCCCAGCCACGTCCTGCGACGTCATGAGTCATGCCATGGCCATGCCCTGCCATGCCCTGACGTGTCTTGACACGTGCCACTTTCATGTCCTGACGCGTCCTGCGATGTCCTGACTCTTGCCATGGCAACGCACTGCCATGTCCTGCGACATCATGAGTCATGCCATGGCCACGCCCTGCCATGTCCTGACGTATGCCATGGCCATGTCCGGACGCGTCCTGACACGTACCATGGCCATATCCTGCCATGTCCTGCGACCTCGTGACTCGTGCCATGGCAACGCGGCCATATCCTGACGCGTCCTGACAGGTGCCATGGCCTTGTCCTGCGCGTCGTTAGACGTACCATGGCCATGTCATGCGACGTCCCGACTCGTGCCATGGCCATGCCCTGCCATGTCCTGACGCGTCCTGATACGGGCCATGGCATGTCCTAATGCATCCTGACACGTGCCATGGCCATGTCCTGACACGTCCTGCGACGTCCAGACTCTTGCCATGGCCACGCCCTGCCATGTCCTGCGACGTCATGAGTCTTGCCATGGCCACGCCCTACCATGTCTTGACGTGTCTTCGCACGTGCCACTACCATGTCCTGACGCGTCTTGACACGTGCCATGGCCATGTCCTGACATGTCCTGCGACGTCCCGACTCGTGCCATGGCCACGCCCTGCCATGTCCTGCAACGTCCCGACTCGTGCCATGGCCACGCTCTGCTATGTCCTGCGACATCTCGACTCGTGCCATGGCCATGCTCTGCCATGTCCTGACGCGTCCTGACACGTGGCAAGGCCATGTTCTGATGTGTCCTGACACGTGCCAGGGCCACGCCCTGCAATGTCCTGCGACGTCCCAACTCGTGCCATGGACACACCCTGCCATGTCCAGACGCGTCTGACACGTGCCATGGCCAGGTCCTGATGCGTCCTGACACATTCAATTACATGTCCTGATGCGTCCTGACACGTGCCATGGCCATGTACTGACGCGTCCTGCAACATCCTGACTCTTGCCATGGCCATGCCCTACCATGTCTTGCGACGTCATGAGTCATGCCATAGCCTCGCCCTACTATGTTCTAACGTGTCCTGACACTTGCCACTGCTATGTCCTGACACGTGCCATGGCCATGTCCTGACTCGTCCTGCGACGTCCTGACTCGTGCCATAGCCATGTCCTGACATGTGTCGACCGACCTTCGCCCGATAGGTGCGACGTGGTGCGGCTTGGAGCGACGTAGTGCGATGTCGTGCCATAGTCACGTCCTAAATTGTACCATGGCCATGTCCTGCGACGTCTCGAATCGTGCCATGGCCACGCCCTGCCATATCCTGACGTGTCCTGACACGTGCCATGGCATGTCCTGATGCGCCCTGACACGTGCCATGGCCATGTCCTGACGCGTCTTTCGACGTCCTGACTCTTCTCATGGCCACGCCCAGCCACGTCCTGCGACGTCATGAGTCATGCCATGGCCATGCCCTGCCATGCCCTGACGTGTCTTGACACGTGCCACTTTCATGTCCTGACGCGTCCTGCGATGTCCTGACTCTTGCCAAGGCAACGCACTGCCATGTCCTGCGACATCATGAGTCATGCCATGGCCACGCCCTGCCATGTCCTGACGTATGCCATGGCCATGTCCGGACGCGTCCTGACACGTACCATGGCCATATCCTGCCATGTCCTGCGACCTCGTGACTCGTGCCATGGCAACGCGGCCATATCCTGACGCGTCCTGACAGGTGCCATGGCCTTGTCCTGCGCGTCGTTAGACGTACCATGGCCATGGCCTGACATGTCCTGACACGTACCATGACCATATCCTGCCATGTCCTGCGACGTCCTTACACGTACCATGGCCATGGCCTGACAAGTCATGACACGTACCATGATCGTATCCTGCCATGTCCTGAATCGTGACATGGCCACGTCCTGACGCGTCCTGACACGTACCATGGCCATGTCCTGACGCGTCCTGACACGTACCATGGCCATATATTGCCATGTCCTGCGACATCCTGACTCGTGCCATGACCACGCCCTGCCACGTCCTGACGCGTGCCATGGCTATGTCCTGTGACGTCCTGACTCGTGCCATGGCCACGCCCTGCCATGTCTTGACGTGTGCCATGGCCATGTCCGGACGCGTCCTGACACGTACCATGGCCATATCCAACCATGTCCTGCGATGTCCTGACTTGTGCCATGTCCACACCCTGCCATGTCCTGACGCGTCCTGACACGTGCCATGGCCATGTCCTGACACGTCCTGCGACGTTCCAACTCGTGCCATGGCCACGCCCTGCCATGTCCTGCACGTCCCGACTCGTGCCATTGCCACGCCCTGCCATGTCCTGCGACGTCTCGACTCGTGCCATGGCCACGCCTTGCCAAATCCTGACGCATCCTGACATGTGGCAAGGCCATGTCCTGATGCGTCCTGACACGTGCCATGGCCACGCCCTGCCATGTCCTGCAACGTCCCAACTCGTGCCATGGACACACCCTGCCATGTACTGATGCGTCGTGACACGTGCCATGGCCATGTCCTGATGCGACCTGACACATGCCATGGCCATGTCTTGACACGTGCCATGGCCATGTACTGACGCGTCCTGCAACGTCTTGACTCTTGCCATGGCCATGCCCTGCCATGTCTTGCGACGTCATGAGTCATGCCATGGCCTCGCCCGCTATGTCCTGACGTGTCCTGACACGTGCCACTACTATGTCCTGACACGTGCCATGGCCATGTCCTTACACGTCCTGCGACGTCCCGAATCATGCATGGCCATGCCCTACCATGTCCTGCGACGTCCCAACTCGTGCCATGGCCACGCCCTGCCATGTTTTGACGCGACCTGACACATGCCATGGCCATGTCTTGATGCGTCTTGACATATGCCAAGGCCACGCCCTGCCATGTCCTGCGACGTCCCGACTCGTGCCATGGCCACGCCCTGCCATGTCCTGACGCGTCCTGACCGTGCCATGGCCATGTCTTGATACGTCCTGACACGTGCCATGGCTTGTCCTGATGCGTCCTAACACGTGCCATGGCCATGTCCTGACGCATCCGGCGACGTCTTGACTCTTGCCATGGCCACACCCTGCCACGTGCTGTGACGTCCCGACTCGTGCCATGGCCACGCCTTGCCATGTCCTTAGAGTTCCCGACTCGTGCCATGGACACGTTGTGCCATGTCCTGACGCGTCCTGACACGTGCCATGGCCATGTCCTGATGCGTCCCGACACGTGCCACGTCCACGCCCTACCATGTCCTTCGACGTCCCGTTTCGTGCCATGGCCACGCCTTGCCATGTCCTGACCCGTCCTGACACGTGCCATGGCATGTACTTATGCGTCCTGACATGTGCCATGGCCATGTCCTGACGCGTCCTACGACGTCCTGACTCTTGCCATGGCCATGCCCTGCCATGTCCTGCGACGTCATGAGTCATGCCATGGCCACGCCCTGCCATGTCCTGATGTGTCCTGACACTTGCCACTGCCATGTCCTAACGCATCCTGACACGTGCCATGGCCATGTCCTGACACGTCCTGCGACGTCCTTACTCTTGCCATGGCCATGCCTTGCCATGTCCTGATGCGTCCTGACACGTGCTATGGCCACGCCCTGCAATGACTTGACGTGTCCTGACACGTGCCACTGCCATGTCCTGACGCGTCCTGACACGTGCCATGGCCATGTCCTGACTCATCCTGCGACGTCCTGACACGTGCCATGGCCATGTCCTGACACGTGTCGCCCGGCCGTCCCCCGACGCTAC
Source organism: Nicotiana benthamiana (assembly GCA_034376525.1). NCBI lineage: Eukaryota > Viridiplantae > Streptophyta > Magnoliopsida > Solanales > Solanaceae > Nicotiana > Nicotiana benthamiana. The sequence goes on along the minus strand of JAXGFW010000028.1, from coordinate 216,679 downwards.
CGCTCGAACCACCCCGACTTTCCACCACCACCACCAACGACCTACAACATCATTGTGCTTGAAATGTTTCTATGCATTGGTTAGCAATAGACGTGGTGCGACGTGGTGCGGCTTGGAGTGACGTACTGCGATGTCGTGCCATGGCCACGTCTTCACACGTACCATGGCCAAGTCCTGACACATCCTGACACGTACCATGACCATACCCAGGCCATGTCCTGCGCGTCCTTACTCGTCCTGACACGTACCATGACTATACGCTGCCATGTCCTGCGCGTCCTTACACGTACCATGGCCATGGCCTGACACATCCTGACACGTACCATGACCATATCCTGCCATGTCCTGCGACGTCATTACACGTACCATGGCCATGGCCTGACACGTCATGACACGTACCATGATCATATCCTGCCATGTCCTGCGACGTCCTGAATCATGCCATGGCCACGTCCTAACGCGTCCTGACATGTACCATGGCCACGTCCTGACGCGTCCTGACACGTACCATAGCCATATCCTGCCATCTCCTGTTACATCCTTACTCGTGCCACCCTGCCACGTCCTAACGCGTGCCATGGCTACGTCCCGTGACGTCCAGACTCGTGCAATGGCCACGCCCTTCCACGTCTTGACGCGTGCCATGGCCATGTCCGGACGCGTGCTGACACGTACCATGGCCATATCCTGCCATGTCCTGCAACGTCCTGACTCGTGCCATGTCCACACCCTGCCATGTCCTGACGCGTCCTGACACGTGCCATGGCCATGTCCTGACACGTCCTGCGACGTCCCTACTCGTGCCATGGCCATGCCCTGCCATGTCCTGCAACGTCCCGACTCGTGCCATGGCCACGCCCTGCCATGTCCTGCGATGGCTCGACTCGTGCCATGGCTACGCCCTGCCATATCCTGACGCATCCTGACACGTGGAAAGTCCATGTCCTGATGCGTCCTGACACGTGCCATGGCCACGCCCTGCCATGTCCTGCGGCGTCCCAACTCGTGCCATGGACACGCCCTGCCATGTCCTGACGCGTCCTGACACGTGCCATGGCCATGTCCTGATGCGTCCTAACACGTGCCACGGCCACGCCCTACTATGTCCTTCGACGTCCCGACTCGTGCCATGGCCACGCCTTGCCATGTCCTGACGCGTCCTGACACGTGCCATGGCATGACCTGATCGTCCTGACACGTGCCATGGCCATGTCCTGACGCGTCCTAAAAGGTCCTGACTCTTGCCATGGCCATGCCCTGCCATGTCCTGCGACGTCATGAGTCATGCCATGGCCACGCCGTGCCATGTCCTGATGTGTCCAGACACGTGCCACTGCCATGTCCTGACGCGTCCTGACACGTGCCATGGCCATGTCCTGACACGTCCTGCGACCTCCTTACTCTTGCCATGGCCATGCCTTGCCATGTCCTGATGCGTCCTGACACGTGCCAAGGCCACGCCCTGCCATGTCCTGACGTGTCCTGACACGTGCCACTGCCATGTCCTGACGCGTCCTGACATGTGCCATGGCCATGTCCTGACTCATCCTGCAACGTCCTGACTCTTGCCATGGCCATGTCCTGACATGTGTCGCCCGGCCGTCGCCCGACGCTACAGCTCGAACCACCCAGACTTTCCACCACTGCCACCAACGACCAACAACATCATTGTGCTTGACATGTTTCTAAGCATTGGTTAGCAATAGACGTGGTGCGACGTGGTGCGGCTTGGAGCGATGTACTGCGATGTCGTGCCATGGCCACGTCTTCACACGTACCATGGCCAAGTCCTGACACGTCCTGACACGTACCATTACCATACCCAGGCCATGTCCTGCGCGTCCTTACTCGTCCTGACACGTACCATGACTATACCCTGCCATGTCCTGCGCGTCCTTACACGTACCACGGCCAAGGCCTGACACATCCTGACACGTACCATGACCATATCCTGCCATGTCCTGCGACGTCATTACACGTACCATGGCCATGGCCTGAAACGTCATGACACGTACCATGATCATATCCTGCCATGTCCTGCGACGTCCTGAATCGTGCCATGGCCACGTCCTGACGTGTCCTGACACGTACCATAGCCACGTCCTGACGCGTCCTGACACGTACCATAGCCATATCCTGCCATCTCCTGTGACATCCTTACTCGTGCCACCCTGCCACGTCCTAACGCGTGCCATGGCTACGTCCCGTAACGTCCAGACTCGTGCAATGACAACGCCCTGCCACGTCTTGACGCGTGCCATGGCCATGTCCGGACGCGTGCTGACACGTACCATGGCCATATCCTGCCATGTCCTGCAACGTCCTGACTCGTGCCATGTCCACACCCTGCCATGTCCTGACACGTGTGCCACGGCCATGTCATGACACGTCCTGCGACGTCCCCACTCGTGCCATTGCCATGCCCTGCCATGTCCTGCAACGTCCCGACTCGTGCCATGGCCACGCCCTGCCATGTCCTGCGACGGCTCGACTCGTGCCATGGCCACGCCCTGCCATATCCTGACGCATCCTGACACGTGGAAAGTCAATGTCCTGATGCGTCCTGACACGTGCCATGGCCACGCCCTGCCATGTCCTGCGGCGTCCCAACTCGTGCCATGGACACGCCTTACCATGTCCTGACGCGTCCTGACACGTGCCATGGCCATGTCTTGATGCGTCCTGACACGTGCCACGGCCACGCCCTACTATGTCCTTCGACGTCCCGACTCATGCCATGGCCACGCCTTGCCATGTCCTGACGCGTCCTGACACGTGCCACGGCCACGCCCTTCTATGTCCCTCGTCGTCCCGACTCATGCCATGGCCACGCCTTGCCATGTCCTGCCGCGTCCTGACACGTGCCATGGCATGACCTGATGCGTCCTGACACGTGCCATGGCCATGTCCTGACGCGTCCTGCGACGTCCTGACTCTTGCTATGGCCATGCCCTGCAATGTCCTGCGACGTCATGAGTCATGCCATGGCCACGCCCTGCCATGTCCTGATGTGTCCTGACACGTGCCACTGCCATGTCCTGACGCGTCCTGACACGTGCCATGGCCATGTCCTGACACGTCCTGCGACGTCCTTACTCTTGCCATGGCCATGCCTTGCCATGTCCTGATTCTTCCTGACGTGCCATGGCCACGCCCTGCCATGTCCTGACGTGTCCTGACATGTGCCACTGCCATGTCCTGACGCGTCCTGACACGTGCCATGGCCATGTCCTGACTCATCCTGCGACATCCTGACTCATGCCATGGCCATGTCCTGACACGTGTCGCCCGGCCGTCGCCCGACGCTACCGCTCGAACCACCTCGTCTTTCCACCACCGCCACCAACGACCAACAGCGTCATTGTGCTTGACATGTTTCTAAGCATTGGTTAGCAATAGACGTGGTGCGACGTGGTGCGGCTTGGAGCGACGTGCTGTGTTGTCGTGCCATGGCGACGTCTTCACTCGTACCATGGCCAAGTCCTGACACGTCGTGACACGTACCATGACCATACCCTGGCCATGTCCTGCGCGTCCTTACTCGTCCTGACACATACCATGACTATACCCTGCCATGTCCTGCGCGTCCATACACGTACCATGGCCATGGCCTGACACATTCTAACACGTACCATGACCATATCCTGCCATGTCCTGCGACGTCATTACACGTATCATGGCCATGGCCTGACACGTCATGACACGTACCATGATCATATCTTGCCATGTCCTGCGACGTCCTGAATCGTGCCATGGCCACGTCTTGACGCGTCCTGACATGTACCATGACCACGTCGTGACGCGTCCTGACACGTACCATAGCTATATCCTGCCATCTACTGTGACATCCTTTCTCGTGCCACCCTACCACGTCCTAACGCGTGCCATGGCTACGTCCCGTGACGTCCCGACTCATGCAATGGCCACGCCCTGCCACGTCTTGACGCGTGCCATGGCCATGTCCGGACGCGTGCTGACACGTACCATGGCCATATCCTGCCATGTCCTGCAACGTCCTGACTCGTGCCATGTCCGCACCCTGCAATGTCCTAACGCGTCCTGACACGTGCTACGGCCTTGTCCTGACACGTCCTGCCACGTCCCTACTCGTGCCATGGCCATACCTTGCCATGTCCTTCAACGTCCCGACTCGTGCCATGGCCACGCCCTGCCATGTCCTGCGACGACTCGACTCGTGCCATGGCTACGCCCTGCCATATTCTGACGCGTCCTGACATGTGGCAAGTCCATGTCCTGATGCATCCTGACACGTACCATGGCCACGCTCTGCCATGTCCTGCGGCGTCCAAACTCGTGCCATGGACACGCTCTGCCATGTCCTAACGCGTCCTGACATGTGCCATGGCCATGTCCTAATGCGTCCTGACACATGCCATGGCCATGTCCTGATTTGCCTGACACGTGCCATGGCCATGTACTGACGCGTCCTGCAACGTCTTGACTATTGCCATGGCCACGCCCTGCCATGTCTTGCGACGTCATGAGTCATGCCATGGCCTCGCCCTGCTATGTCCTGACGTGTCCTGACACGTGCCACTACTATGTCCTGACACGTGCCATGGCCATGTCCTGACTCGTCCTGCGACGTCCTAACTCGTGTCATGGCCATGTCCTGACACATGTCGACCGGCCATCGCCCGACGCTGGTGCGACATGGTGCGGCTTGGAGCGACGTAGTGCGATGTCGTGCCATAGTCACGTCCTGACACATACCATGGCCATGTCATGCGACGTCCCGACTCTCGCCATGGCCACGCCGTGCCATGTCCTGACGCGTCCTGATACGGGCCATGGCATGTCCTGATGCGTCCTGACACGTGCCATGGCCATGTCCTGACGCGTCCAGCGACGTCCTGACTCTTGCCATGGCCACGCCCTGCCATGTCCTACAACGTCATGAGTCTTGCCATGGCCACGCCCTGCCATGTCCTGACATGTCCTTGCACGTGCCACTACCATGTCCTGACGCGTCTTGACACGTGCCATGGCCATGTCCTGACGCGTCCTGCGACGTCCTGACTCTTGCCATGGCCACGCCTTACCATGTCCTATGACGTCATGAGTCATGCCATGGCCACGCCCTGCCATGTCCTGACGCGTGCCATGGCCATGTCCGGACGCGTCCTGACACGAATCATGGCCATATCCTGTCATGTACTACGACGTCCTGACTCGTGCCCTGGCCACGCCCTGCCATGTCCTGACGTGTCTTGGCACGTGCCACTACCATGTCCTGACGCGTCTTGACACGTGCCATGGCCATGTCCTGACGCGTCCTGCGACGTCCTGACTCTTGCCATGGCCACGCCTTACCATGTCCTATGACGTCATGAGTCATGCCATGGCCACGCCCTGCCATGTCCTTACGCGTGCCATGGCCATGTCCGGACGTGTCCTGACACGTATCATGGCCATATCCTGCCATGTCCGGACGCGTCCTGACACGTGCCCAGTCCATGTCTTTACTCGTGCCATGGCCACGCTCTACCATGTCCTGACGCGTCCTGACACGTCCCATGGCCATGCTGTACCATGTCCTGACGCGTCCTGACACGTGCCATGGCCATGTCTTGATACGTCCTGACACGTGCCATGGCATGTCTTGATGCATACTGACAGTTGCCATGGCCATGTGCTGACACGTCCTGCGACGTCCTCACTCTTGCCATGGCCATGTCCTGACGCGTCCTGCGACGTCATGAGTCATGCCATGGCCACACCCTGCCATGTCCTGCGACGGCATGACTCATGCCATGGTCATGCCCTGCCATGTCCTGACGTGTCGTGACACGTGCCACTGCTATGTCCTGACGTGTCCAGACACATGCCATGGCCATGTCCTGACTCGCCCTGCGACGTCCTAACTCGTGCCATGGCCATTATCTGACACGTGTCGACCGCCAATCGCTCGACGCTACTGCTCGAGCCACCTCGACTTTCCACCACCGCCGCCAACGACCACCAACATCATTGCGCTTGACATGTTTCTAAGCATTGGTTAGAATTAGATGTGGTTCGATGTGGTGCGGCTTGGAGTGACGTAGTGCGATGTCGTGCCATGGTCACGTCCTGACACGTACCATGGCCATGTCCTGACACGTCCTGACGCGTACCATGACCATATCCTACCATGTCCTGCGACATCCTGACTCGGCCATGACCACGCCCTGCCACGTCCTGACGCGTGCCATGGCTATGTCCTGTGACGTCCTGACTCGTGTTATGGCCACGCCCTACCAAGTCCTGACGCGTGCTATGGCCATGTCCAGACACGTCCTGATACGTACCATGGCCATATCCTGCCATGTCCTGCGACGTCCTGACTCGTGCCATGTCCTGCGACGTCCTGACTCGTGCCATGTCCACACCCTGCCATGTCCTGACGCGTCCTGACACGTGCCATGGCCATGTCCTGACACGTCCTGCGACGTCCCGACTCGTGCCATGGCCACGCCCTGCCATGTCCTGCAACGTCCCGACTCGTGCCATGGCCACGCCCTGCCATGTCCTGCGACGTCTCGACTCGTGCCATGGCCACGCTCTGCCATGTCCTGACGCGTCCTGACACGTGGCAAGGCCATGTCCTGATGTGTCCTGACACGTGCCATGGCCACGCCCTGCCATGTCCTGCGACGTCCCAACTCGTGCCATGGACACGCCCTGCCATGTCCTGACGCGTCCTGACACGTGCCATGGCCATGTCCTGATGCGTCCTGACACATTCCATTACATGTCCTGATGCGTCCTGACACGTGCCATGGCCATGTACTGACGCGTCCTGCAACGTCCTGACTCTTGCCATGGCCATGCCCTGCCATGTCTTGCGACGTCATGAGTCATGCCATGGCCTCGCCCTGCCATGTCCTGACGTGTCCTGACACGTGCCACTGCTGTGTCCTGACACGTGCCATGGCCATGTCCTGACTCGTCCTGTGACGTCCTGACTCGTGGCATGGCCATGTCCTGACACATGTCGACCGGCCATCGCCTGACGCTAATGCAACGTGGTGCGGCTTGGAGCGACGTAGTGCGATGTCGTGCCATAGTCACATCCTAAAACGTACCATGGCCATGTCGTCTGACGTCCCGACTGGTGCCATGGCCACGCCCTGCCATATCTTGACGTGTCCTGACACGTGCCATGGCATGTCTTGATGCGTCCTGACATGTGCCATGGCCATGTACTGACGCGTCCTACGACGTCCTGACTCTTCTCATGGCCATACCCTGCCTTGTCCTGCGACATCATGAGTCATGCCATGGCCACGCCCTGCCATGTCCTGACGTGTCTTGACACGTGCCACTACCATGTCCTGACGCGTCCTGACACGTGCTATGGCCATGTCCTGACGCGTCCTGCAACGTCCTGACTCTTGCCATGGCCACGCCCTGCCATGTCCTGCAACGTCATGAATCATGCCATGGCCACGCCCTGCCATGTCCTGACGCATGCCATGGCCATGTCCAGACATGTCCTGACACGTACCATGGCCATATCCTGCCATGTCCTGCGACGTCCTGACTCGTGCCATTGCCAAGCCCTGCCGTAGCCTGACGCGTCCTGACACGTGCCATGGCCACTCCTTTCCATTTCCTGCAACGTCCCGATTCATGCCATGGCCACGCCCGGCCATGTCCTGCGACGTCCCGACTCGTGCCATGGCCAAGCCCTGCCGTGTTTTGACGCGTCCTGACACGTGCCTTGGCCATGTCCTGATGCGTCTTGACACGTGCTGGCCACGACCTGCCATGTCTTGCGACGTCCCGACTCGTGCCATGGCCACGCCCTGCCATGTCCTGATGCATTCTGACACGTGCCATGGCCATGTCCTGCGACATCACGACTCGTTCCATGGCCACGCCCTACCATGTCCTGCGACGTCCCGTCTCGTGCCATGCCCTACCATGTCCTGATGCGCCCTGACACATGCCATGTCCATGTCCTGAGGCGTCCTGACACGTGCCATGGCCATGTCCTGACGCGTCCTGCGACGTCCTGACTCTTGCCATGGCCACGCCATGCCATGTCCTGCGACGTCATGAGTCATGCCATGGCCATGCCCTGCCATGTCCTGATGTGTCCTGACACGTGCCAGCGCCATGTCATGACGCGTCCTGACACGTGCCATGGCCATGTCCTGACTCGTCCTGCGACGTCCTGACTCGTGCCATAGCCATGTCCTGACACGTGTCGACCGGTCGTCGCCCGACGCTACCGCTCGAACCACCCCGACTTTCCACCACCGCCGCCAATGACCTCCAACATCATTGCGCTTGACATGTTTCTATGCATTGGTTAGCAATAGACGTGGCGTGACGTGGTGCGGCTTGGAGCGACGTAGTGCGATGTCGTGCCATGGCCACGTCCTGACACGTACCATGGCCATGTCCCGACACAGCCTGACACGTACCATGAACATATCATGCCATGTCCTGCGACGTCCTGTCACGTACCATGGCCATGGCATGACACGTCCTGACACGTACCATGGCCATATCCTGCGACGTCCTGTTACATACCATGGCCATATCCTGCGACGTCCTGAATCATGCCATGGCCACGTCCTGACGCGTCCTGACAACTACCATGACCAAATCCTGCCATATCCTGTGACGTCCTGACTCGTGCCATGACCACGCACTGCCACGTCCTGACGCGTGCCATGGCCTTGTCCTGCGACGTCCTGACTCGTGCCATGCCCACGCCCTGCCACGTCCTGACGCGTGGCATGGCCATGTCCAGATGCGTCCTGACATATACCATGGCCATATCCTTCCATGGCCTGCAACGTCCTTAATCGTGCCACGACCACGCCCTGCCATGTCCTGACGCGTCCTGACTCGTGCCACGACCACGCCCTGCCATGTCCTGACGCGTCCTGACACGTGCCACGGCCATGTCCTGACACGTCCTGCGACGTCTTGACTCGTGCCATGGCCATGCCATGCCATGTCCTGCGACATACCGACTCGTGCCATGTCCACGCCCTGCCTTGTCCTGACGCGTCCTGATACGTGCCATGGCCATGTCCTAATGCGTCTTGACACATGCGATGGCCATGTCCTGATGCGTCCTGACACGTCCCATGGCTAAGTCCTGACGCATCGTGCGACGTCCTGACTCTTGCCATGGTCACGCCCTGCCATGTCCTGCGAAGTGATGAGTCATGCCATGGCCAAGCCCTGCCATGTCCCGACGTGTCCTGACACGTGCCACTGCCATGTCCTGATGCGTCCTGACACGTGCCATGGCCAGGTCCTGACTCGTGCTGCGACGTCCTGACTCATGCCATGGCTATGTCCTGACAAGTATCGATTGGTCGTCGACCGACGCTACAGCTCGAACCACCCCGACATTCCACCACCGCCGCCAACGACCACCAACATCATTGCGCTTGACATGTTTCTAAGCATTGGTTAGCAATAGACGTGGTGCTACGTGGTGCGGCTTGGAGCGACGTAGTGCGATGTCGTGCCATGGCCACGTCTTGACACGTACCATGGCCAAGTCCTGACACGTCCTGACACGTACCATGACCATACCCTGCCATGTCCTACGTGTCCTTACACGTACCATGGCCATGGACTGACACGTCATGACACGTACCATGATCATATCCTGCCATGTCTTGCAACTTCCTGAATCGTGCCATGGCCACGTCCTGACGCGTCCTGACACGTACCATGGCCATGTCCTGACGCGTCCAGATGCATCCTGGCACGTACCATGGCCATATCTTGCGATGTTCCGCGACATCCTGACTCGTGCCATGACCACGCCCTGCTATGTCCTGACGCGTGCCATGGCCATGTCTTATGACATCCTCACTCGTGCTATGGCCACGTCCCTCCACCTCCTGACGCGTGCCATGGCCATGTCTAGACGCGACCTGACACGTACCATTGCCATATCCTGCCATTTCCTGAGACGTCCTCACTCGTACAATGGCCACGCCCTGCCATGTCCTGACGCGTCCTGACACGTGCCATGGCCATGTCCAGACACGTTTTGCGATGTCCCGACTCGTGCCATGGCCACGCCGCGCCATGTCCTGGCGTGTCCTGACACGTGCCACTGCCATGTCCTGACGCATCCTGACACGAGCCATGGCCATGTCCTGACTCGTCCTGCAACGTCCTGACTCGTGCCATGGCCATGTCCTGATAAGTGTCGACCGGTCGTCGCCCGATGCTACCGCTCGAACCACCCCGACTTTCCACCACCGCCGCCAACGACCACCAACATCATTGCGCTTGACAAGTTTCTAAGCATTTGTTAGCAATAGACGTGGTGCGACATGGTGCGGCTTGGAGCAACGTAGTGCGATGTCGTGCCATGGCCAAGTCATGACACGTACCATGGCCAAGTCCTGACACGTCCTGACACGTACCATGACCATACCCAGCCATGTCCTGCGCGTCCCTACACGTACCATGGCCATGGCCTGACATGTCCTGCCGGGTCCTGACACGTGACATGGCCATGTCCTGACACGTCCTACGACGTCCCGACTCGTGCCATGGCCACGCCCTTCCATGTCCTGCGACTTCCCGACTCGTTCCATGGCCACGCCCTGCCATGTCCTGCGACGTCCCGACTCGTGCCATGGCCACGCCCTGCCATGTCCTGACGCGTCCTGACACGTGCCATGGCCATGTCCTGATGCGTCCTGACACATGCCATGGGCCATGGCCATGTCCTGAAGCATCCTGACACGTGCCATGGCCATGTCCTGACGTGTCCTTCGACGTCCTGACTCTTGCCATGGCCACGCCCTGCCATGTCCTGCGACGTCATGAGTCATGCCATGGCCACGTCCTACCATGTCCTGCCATGTCCTGACACGTGTCGACTGTCCGTCGCCCGTTGCTACCGCTCGAACCACCCCGACTTTCCACCACCACGCCCTGCCAACGTCCTGATGCGTCTAGACACGTGCCATTGCGCCCTGCCATGTTTTGACGCGTCCTGACACGTGCCATGGCCATGTCCTGGCTTGGAGCGACGTAGTGCGATGTCGTGCCATGGCCACATCCTGACACGTACCATGGCTATGTCATGATACGTCCTGACACGTACCATGACCATATCATGCCATGTCCTGCGACACCCTGTCACGTACCAAGGCCATGGCATGACACGTCCTGACACGTACCATGACCATATCCTGCCATGTCCTGCGATGTCCTGTTACGTACCAAGGCCATGTCCTGCGACATCCTGAATCGTGCCATGGCCACGTCCTGACGCATCCAAACAAGTACCATGACCATATCCTACCATGTCCTATGACGTCCTGACTCGTGCCATGACCACGCCCTGCAACGTCCTGACGCGTGCCATGGCCATGTCCTGCGACGTCCTGACTCGTGCCATGGCCACGCCCTGCCACGTCCTGACGCGTGCCATGGCCATGTCCGCAGGCGTCCTGACACGTTCCATGGCCATATCCTTCCATGTCCTACGACGTCCTGACTCGTGCCATGACCACGCCCTGCCATGTCCTGACGCGTCCTGACACGTGCCATGGCCATGTCCTGACACGTCCTGCGACATCTTGACTCGTGCCATGGCCACGCCCTGCCATGTCCTGCGACGTCCCGACTCGTGCCATGACCACGCCCTGCCATGTCCTGCGACGTTCCGACTCGTGCCATGACCACGCCCTGCCATGTCCTGACACGTTCCATGGCCATGTCCTGATGCGTCCTGACACGTGCCATGACCACACCCTGCCATGTCCTGCGACGTACCGACTCGTGCCATGGCCATGCCCTGCCATGTCGTGACGCGTCCTGACACGTGCCATGGCCATGTCTTGATGCGTCCTGACACATGCCATGGCCATGTCCTGATGCGTCCTGACAGGTGCCATGGCTATGTCCTGACGCGTCCTGCGACGTCCTAACTATTGCCATGGCCACGCCCTGCCATGTCCTGCTACGTGATGAGTCATGCCATGGCCACGCCCTGCCATGTCCATACGTGTCTTGACACGTGCCACTGCCATTTCCTGACGTGTCCTGACACGTACCATGGCCACGACCACCAACATTATTGCACTTGAAATGTTTCTAAGCATTGGTTAGCAATAGACGTGGTGCGACGTGGTGCGGCTTGGAGCGACGTAGTGTGATGTCGTGCCATGGCCACGTCATGACATGTACCATGGCCAAGTCCTGACACGTCCTGACACGTACCATGACCATACCCTGCCATGTCCTGCGCGTCCATACACGTACCATGGCCATGGCCTGACACGTACCATGACCATATCCTGCCATGTCCTGCGATGTCCTTACACGTACCATGGCCATGGCCTGACACGTTATGACACGTACCATGATCATATCCTGCCATGTCCTGCGACGTCCTGAATCGTGCCATGGCCATGTCCTGACGCGTCCTGACACGTACCATGGCCACGTCCTGACGCGTCCTGACACGTACCATGGCCATATCCTGCAATGTCTTGCGACATCCTGACTCGTGCCATGACCACGCCCTGCAATATCCTGACGCGTTCCATGGCCATGTCCTGCGACGTCTTGACTCGTGCCATGGTCACGTCCTGACGCGTGCCATGGCCATGTCCGGACTCGCCCTGCCATGTCCTGCGACGTCATGAGTAATGCCATGGCCACGCCCTGCCATGTCCTGACGTGTCCTGACACGTGCCACTGCCATGTCCTGACGCGTCCTGACACGTGCCATGGCCATGTCCTGAATCGTCCTGCGACGTCCTGACTCATGCCATGGCCATGTCCTGACACGTGTCGACCAGCACTACTGCTCGAACCACCCCGACTTTCCTCCACCGCCGCCAACGACCACCAACATCATTGCGCTTCACATGTTTCTAAGCATTGGTTAGAATTAGACGTGGTGCGACGTGGTGCGACTTGGAGCGACGTAGTGCGTTGTCGTGCCATGGTCACGTCCTGACACGTACCATGGCCATGTCCTGACACGTCCTGCGACGTCCCGACTCGTGCCATGGCCATGTCCTGACGCGTCCTGACACGTGCAATGGCCATGTCCTGACACGTCCCGACTCGTGCCATGGCCACGCCCTGCCATGTCCTACGACGTTCCGACTCGTGCCATGGCCACGCCCTGCCATGTCCTGAGACGTCGCGACTTGTGCCAAGGCCACGCCTTACCATGTCCTGACGCGTCTTGACACGTGGAATGGCCATGTCTTGAGGCGTCGTGACACATGCCACGGCCATGCCGTACCATGTAATGCGACGTCCTGCCTCGTGCCATGGCCACGCCTTGCCATGTCATGACGCGTCCTAACACGTGCCATGGCCATGTACTGATGCGTCCTGACACATGCCATGGCCATGTCCTGATGCGTCCTGACACGTGCCATTGCCATGTCCTGACGCGCCCTGCGACGTCCTGACTCTTGCCATGGCCACGCCCTGCCATGTCGTGTGACGTCATGAGTCATGCCATGGCGACGCTCTGCCATGTCCTGACACGTGCCACTGCCATGTCCTGACGCGTCCAGATACGTGCCATGGCGATGTCCTGACTCGTCCTGCAACGTCGTGACTCGTGCCATGGCCATGTCCCGACACATGTCGACCGGCCGTCGCCCGACGCTACCGCTCAAACCACCTCAACTTTCCACCACAGCCGCCAATGACCACCAACATCATTGCGCTTGACATGTTTCTAAGCATTGGTTAGAACTAGACGTGGTGCGACGTGGTGCGGCTTGGAGCGACGTAGTGCGATATCGTGCCATGGTCACGTCCTGACACGTACCATGGCCATGTCCTCACGCGTCCTGACACATACCATGACAATATCTTTCCATGTCCAATGACGTCCTCACGCATGTCATGACCAGGCCTTTTCACGCCATGACGCGTGCCATGGCCATGCCTTGCGACGTCCTGGCTCGTGCCTTGGCCATGCCCTGGCACGTCCTGACGCGTGCCATGGCCATGTCCGGACGCGTCCTGACACGTACCATGGCCATATCCTGCCATGTCCTGCGACGTCCTGACTCGTGCCATGGCCACGCCCTGCCATGTCCTGACGCGTACTGACACGTGCCAAGGCCATGTCCTGACACGTCCTGCGACGTCCCGACTCGTGCCATGGCCATGCCCTGCCATGTCCTGCGACGTCCCGACTCGTGCCATGGACACGCCCTGCCATGTCCTGACGCGTCCTGACACGTGCCATGGCCATGTCCTGATGCGTCCTGACACGTGCCATGGCCACGACCTCCCATGTCCTGCGACGTCCTGACTCGTGCCATCACCACGCCCTGCCATGTCCTGACGCGTCCTGACACGTGTCATGGCATGTCCTGATGCGTGCTGACACATGCCATGGCCATGTCCTGATCGTCCTGACACGTGACATGGCCTTGTCCTGACGGGTCTTGCGACGTCCTGACTCTTGCCAGGGCCATGCCCTGCCACGTCCTGCGACGTCATGAGTCCTGCCATGGCCACGCCCTGCCATGTCCTGATGTGTCCTGACACGTGCCACTGCCATGTCCTGACACGTCCTGACACATACCATGACAATATCCTGCCATGTCCTATGACGTCGTCACGCGTGTCATGACCACTCCTTGCCACGTCATGACGCGTGCCATGGCCATGCCTTGCGACGTCCTGACTCGTGCCTTGGCCACGCTCTGGCACGTCCTGACGCGTTAAATGGACGGTTGGGATCAATTTGATCCGACAGCTACAATTAAGTCTCTAGACTCTTCCTAAGTAAAAATCTAAGATATTTACACAAGTTGGCTGCCCTTGCTGCCCATGGCCGAATCTAGAAGCCTCCACATGATTCTAGGCTTGTCTTCAATAATCTGCACAATTCTAGAGTCTTCCAGGGCCTTCCAGGGCACGCTGGACTGTTCCGGAAGCATTTTGGAGCTGTTTTGAGCCTGTTTTGGGGCGAAAATAGTGCCGTCCATAACATTCTCCCCCGCTCAATCTCGCGACGACCTCGGCGCGTGCTCCTTGTAAGCCTAGATGAGGTCTTGGTGATTCCACAAAGTCAGCTCATGCTCCCAGCTCGCCTCGCTGTCAGGAGACCCTTTCCACTTGACAAAGTATTCAGTGTAGCTTGGGTGAGTCCCCCGTCTTGGAATGATGCGGTGCGCAAGGATCTCTTCTGCTTCTTTCTCTGGCACCGTTGTGATGGCCGTTGGTGCCCGCTTAGACTCTCCTCGGCTTGGATCTTCCTTGTCTTAATGATATGGCTTCAAAAGGCTCACATGGAAGACCGGATGCATTTCTAAATGTGATGGAAGAGTCAAGCGATAGGCTAGTTTGCCAATGCGTTTCTCTACTGGAAACGGCCCCTCGTAGCGCCTTACTAGCCCTTTATGCACCTGGCTGGATCTTCGACGCTGGTGAGGAAGGAGTTTTACCATGACCAAGTCTCCTTCCTCGAACTCCAAGTGACGCCTCTTAACATCGGCCCATTTCTTCATTTTCTGCGCTGCCTTTGCTAAGTAGGCTTTTGCCAAGTCTGCCTTTTCATGCCAGCCTTTGGCAAACTTGTATGCTGACGGATTGGGTCCTTTGTAACCAATGGCCAATGTTTGTGGCGTCATCGGTTGTTGTCCCGTTGCTAACTCGAATGGACTTGCCCCGTTTGACTCGCTCTTCTGTAGATAATAAGAAAATTGGGCAATGTCCAATAACTTGGCCCAATCTTTTTGGTTGGCGCTGACAAAGTGGCGAAGATATAACTCCAGCAAAGCATTCACCCGTTCTGTTTGCCCGTCAGTTTGAGGGTGAAAGGCTGTAGAGAAGTTGAGCTCGGACCCCATGATTTCAAAAAGCTCCATCCAGAACCTTCCTGTGAAGCGGGGGTCCCGGTCGCTGATAATGGTCTTCGGAATGCCCCAATACTTCACCACATTTTGAAAAATAGTCGAGCAGCATCCTCGGCAGTAAGCTTTGTTGGACCAGGAATGAATACGCCATATTTGCTGAAGCGGTCCACTACAACCATTATGTTGCTGCAGCCTTCGGACTTGGGTAGTGATGTGATGAAGTCCATGGAAATGCTTTCCCATGGCCTCTCTGCAATTGGCAATGGCTCCAAAAGACCCGCTGGTGGGCGCTGTTCAACCTTGTCTTGCTGGCACACAAGACAAGTTTTTACGTATAGCTCCACATCGTCCCGCATGTGGGGCCAAAATTATGCTCGTTCAATCAGCGCCATCGTCCTTTGGACTCCAGGATGGCCTGCCCATCTGGAGTCATGACTTTCTCGGATGATCTCCTTCCTTAAGCCTCCCCATTTTGGCACATAAACCCTATTTCCCTTGGTGAGGAGCAGCCCGTCCTCTAGCCAAAACTGGCGTGTCTTCCCTTGACGTGCCAATTCCAACAAATTTTTGGCTTGCGGGTCATGTTCCAGCCCCTCCTTGATGCGATCCACTATAGGGAAATTTGGGCTTGTGATGGAGGCAAGTTCGGCCTTTCTGCTCAGTGCGTCGGCCACAACATTTCCCTTGCCCGGCTTGTACTCCATCACGAAATCAAACTCTGCTAAGAAAGCTTGCCACCGAATTTGTTTTGGTGTAAGCTTCTTCTGCTTAAGGAAGTAACTGATGGCAACATTATCCGTCCTCACGATGAACTTGCTGCCCAGGAGATAATGTCTCCATGTCCGTAAACAGTGCACTACGGCGGTCATCTCTTTTTCTTGGACCGTGTAGCGCTTTTCTGCACCACTTAGCTTACGACTTTCGTAAGTCACAGGATGCCCTTCTTGCATTAGGACGCCTCCCAGGGGAAAGTCAGAGGCGTCCGTCTGCACCTCGAAAGACTTGGTATGGTCGGGCAAAACCAATACCGGCTCCTTGATCATGGCGGCCTTTAACTCCTCAAATGATGTTTGGGCCTTATCAGTCCACTCCCAGGTCTAGTTCTTCTTCAGTAGATCTATGAGTGGCGCGGCGATGGAAGAGTAGCCTTTGATGAACTTTCGATAGTAGTTAGCCAAGCCAAGGAAAGACCGATGTTCTGGAACTTTGTTCGGCGGCTCCCAATCATGTATCGCCCGAATTTCGGACTCATCCATCCGTAGCGTTCCCTCACCAACAATGTGTCCTAAGAAGGAGACTTCTCGTCGAGCAAATACACATTTCTCCTTCTTGACGTAAAGCTCGTTCGTGCGGAGTACTTGGAAGACTTGTCTTAGATGATTTACATGATCCTCCAGTGTGTTGCTATAGATGACAATGTCGTCCAAGTACACCACTATGAACTTGTCTAAGAAAGGCTGTAGGACATGGTTCATGAGGGTGCAAAACGTTGCAGGCGCATTGGTGAGTCCGAAAGGCATCACAAGGAACTCATATGAGCCGTACCTTGTGACGCATGCTGTCTTAGGCTCGTCTCCCTCCGCAATGCGGACCTGGTAGTACCCCGATCGCAAATCCAGCTTGGTGAACCAACGAGCTTGCCCAAGCTGGTCGAACAAGTCGGCAATGAGTGGTATCGGGTACTTATTCTTGAGCGTGATCTTGTTAAGCGCCCGGTAGTCGATGCAAAGTCGAAGTGACCCGTCGTGCTTCTTCTGGAACAATACCGGCGCTCCATAAGGTGCTTTTGATGGACGAATATAGCCCATGTCCATCAACTCCTTCAATTGCCTCCGTAATTCCTCAAGCTCCGGAGGCGCCATCCGATAAGGCACGGCAGCTGGCGGGGTGGCACCTGGTTCCAACTCTATCTTAGATCCACCTCCCTTTTAGGTGGTAGCCTCTTTGGTAGCTCCGGTGGCATGATGTCTTGGAACTCCTCCAAAACGTGCTGGACCTCAGGTGGCATGGACTCGGTTGTAGGAATGGCAGCTTCTTCCTTTAAGGCAACAAGGTAGGTTGGCTCTTCCTTCTTGATGCCCTTTGAGAGTTGCATGGCCGAAATTTGTTTTTCTTGGAGTCGGGTTTCCCGCTCTAGTGGAACTAGATGGGTGTTGCCTTCCTCCAAGATATATAAGGAGTTCGCAAAGGGAATTGGGACGGCCTTGACCTTGTCCATGAACTCAATACCCAAGACGAGTGGATAATCGTCCATGGTCACGATCGAGAAGTTTATGTGGCCGTGCCAATTGCCTAAACGAACCAGCACATTGCGGGCAACTCCAAAGGTTTCTGTTGGTGCAGCATTGACGCCCTTGAGCCAACCTCGGCTTGTCTCGTACCGGATGCCCATCTCCTTAGCCTGCTGGAAAGTGAGGAAGTTGCTGTCGGCTCCCGTGTCAACTAATGCCTTCACGGTATGCTCCCCAATCTTGGCCTCGGCAAACAACCTCCCTTTCTTCTCGTTCTTGGGCACCTCAACTTTTGCCTGTATTGAGCTTAGAAGCTGCATGGCCCCAATCTTTGCTTCCTCCTTCTCGTGATCCTCGATTAAGGCCGAAAGCTTACTCTTTTTGGGGCAATCCCTCGCATAGTGCGGTCCATTACAAAAGAAGCATTGGACCGGGGTCTTCGGTTTGGGAGGGAAATCTCTACGTCCCTTGGCCCTTTCTGACGCCTCCTTGCCCTTAGGCGGGTCTCCCCCGCTCTTTCCCTTGCCGCCCTTGTCCTTGGGTTTAGGTTTCTCCACTTTCCTAAACTCAATAAGGGACTCGGCAATGGATATGGCAGTGGTCAAGTCTTGGGCACCACGGCGTTGGATTTCAAGCCTTGCCCACTGCTGCAACCCGTCCATGAAGGCAAAGAAAGCTTCTTTATCAGGGTAGTCAGGGATTTCGAGAAGTACCTCTGTGAACTCTTTGACGTACTCCCGGATGGTTCCTTTGTGCTGCAAACGCCTTAGCTTGCCACGAGCTTCCTCCTCGACGTTGCTTGGGTAGAATTGCTTCTTGAGTTCTGCCTTGAAATCTGCCCAAGTCTTGATAGAGCAGGTGCCTCTCTCTATGTCGCTTTGTCTTCCCCTCCACCAAACAATTGCGGTGTCCTCGAGGAAAAGACTACCCATGCTTACCTTTAGAGCCTCGTCTTGCATGTCGAGAGCCCTAATGTATTGCTCCATGCTCCAAACAAAGTTGTCTAGTTCCCTCGCACTTCTAGACCCTTTGAAATATTTGGGTCGGGGAATATCTAATTTGGAAGGGGTAGTCCTTACCTCGGACGTAGTGGCAGTGCCTTGTGCAAAAGCCCTTTTGCACAAGCTGAGCTCCTTCTTGGTGCTCTCCAGCTCATGTGAAAGCCTCCCTAGCTCTTCCCGCATGGACGAAATCTCTGTCTGGTGTTTCTCCTCCACCACCTGAAGACATTGTGCCAGGACTTGATTCACGGCGGACTGCATCTCCTCCCGCAATCCGTCTAGGCCCTCCTCGACCCTTTGTTCGACCCCCTCAAACCTTTGGTCGGCCTCCATGAACTTGTCCTGCCCATCAGCAATGGCCAACTCCACCTTGGCCAGCCTTGTCTCCAACTCCCCCATGGCGTCCCTGGAGCGAGACCTTTGGCCCTTAGATTTGTTCCCTTCGGTTTGGGTGAGTTCACTGCCGCCTTCCATACTCCCTTAGATGTTCCAACGAACCTGACGCTCTGATACCAATTGTGACAAGACCGTAACTCAATCACGACGATCTGTCCGGCCTAGCGAACTTTCAATGCCAAAGTTAGCTAGTCAGCCTACCCGGAAGCTTAGTAGAACTTAAGAAAGACTAAGCTTGTAGAAACTTGGCGAAGGAAACTAGTAGTTGGAAGAAAGAACTCTTTTATTAAGAGAACTTCGAGAACTTTACAATGCTTTGAATGCTTACAACTTTTCTTGATTGCTTGATGCCAAATGAAATGCCTAA
The DNA here is from genome assembly GCA_034376525.1 of Nicotiana benthamiana. Taxonomy (NCBI): domain Eukaryota; kingdom Viridiplantae; phylum Streptophyta; class Magnoliopsida; order Solanales; family Solanaceae; genus Nicotiana; species Nicotiana benthamiana. The sequence continues at coordinate 196,839 of JAXGFW010000028.1, read as the reverse complement.
GGTGCCTATTTATACTAGTTGGCTACCTAAATGGACGGTTGGGATCAATTTGATCCGACAGCTACAATTAAGTCTCTAGACTCTTCCTAAGTAAAAATCTAAGATATTTACACAAGTTGGCTGCCCTTGCTGCCCATGGCCGAATCTAGAAGCCTCCACATAATTCTAGGCTTGTCTTCAACAATCTGCACAATTCTAGAGTCTTCCAGGGCCTTCCGAGGCACGCTGGACTGTTCCGGAAGCATTTTGGAGCTGTTTTGAGCCTGTTTTGGGGCAAAAATAGTGCCGTCCATAACACTACCGCTCGAACCACCCCGACTTTCCACCACCGCCGCCAACGACCACCAACATCATTGCGCTTGACATGTATCTAAGCATTTGTTAGCAATAGACATGGTGCGACGTAGTGCGATGTCGTGCCATGGCCACGTCATGACACGTACCTTGGCCATGTCCTGACACGTCCTGTCACGTACCATGACCATACCCTGCCATGTCCTGCGCGTCCGTTCACGTATCATGGCCATGGCCTGACAAGTCCTGACACGTACCATGACCATATCGTGCCATGTCCTGCGACGTCCTTACACGTGCCATGGCCACGTCCTGACGCGTCCTGACACGTCCTGAATTGTGCCATGGCCACGTCCGGACGCGTCCTGACACGTACCATGGCCACGTCCTGAGGCGTACTGACACGTACCATGGCCATATCGTGCCATGTTCTGCGACATCCTGACTCGTTCCATGACCACGCCTGCCACATCCTGACGCGTGCCATGGCCATGTCATGCGACGTCCTGACTCGTGCCATGGCCACGTCCTGACGCGTGCCATGGCCATGTCCGGACGCGTCCAGACACATACCATGGCCTTATCCTACCATGTCCTGCGACGTCCTGACTCGTGCCATGGCCAAGCCCTGCCATGTCATGCCGGGTCCTGACACGTGCCATGGCCATGTCCTGACACGTCCTGCGACGTCCCGACTCGTGCCATGCCCACGCCCTGCCATGTCCTGCGACGTCCCGACTCGTTCCATGGCGACGCCCTGCCATGTCCTGCGACGTCCCGACTCGTGCCATGGCCACGCCCTGCCATGTCCTGACGCGTCCTGACACCTGCCATGGGCATGTCCTGATGCGTCCTGACACATGCCATGGCCATGTCCTGACGTGTCCTTCGACGTCCTGACTCTTGTCATGGCCACTCCCTGCCATGTCATGCGACGTCATGGTCATGCCATGGCCACGCCCTGCCATGTCCTGACGTGTCCTGACACGTGCCACCGCCATGTCCTGACGGGTCCTGAAACGTGCTATGGCCATGTCCTGACTCATCCTGCGACGTCTTGACTCGTGCCATGGCCATGTCCCGACACGTGTCGACCGTCCGTCGCCTGACGCTACCGCTCGAACCACCCCGACTTTCCACCACCACCAACGACCACCAACATCATTGCGCTTGACATGTTTCTATGCATTGGTTAGCAATAGACGTTGTGCGACATGGTGCGGCTTGGAGCGACGTAGTGCGATGTCGTGCCATGGCCACGTCCTGACACGTACCATGGCCATGTACTGATACGTCCTGACACGTACCATGGCCATATCATGCCATGTCCTGCGACGTCCTGTCACGTACCATGGCCATGGCATGACACGTCCTGACACGTACCATGACTATATCCTGCCATGTCCTGCGACGTCCTGTTACCTACCATGGCCATGTCCTGCGACGTCCTGTATCGTGCCATGGCCACGTCCTGACGCGTCCTGACAAGTACCACGACCATATCCTACCATGTTCTGTGACATCCTGACTTGTGCCATGACCACGCCCTGCCACGTCCTGACGCGTGCCATGGCCATGTCCTGCGACGTCCTGACTCGTGCCATGGCCACGCCCTGCCACGTCCTGACGCGTGCAATGGCCATGTCCGAACGCGTCTTGACACGTACCATGGCCATATCCTTCCATGTCCTGCGACGTCTTGACTCGTGCCATGACCACGCCCTGCCATGTCCTGACGCGTCCTGACACGTGCCATGGCCATGTCCTGACACGTCCTGCGACGTCTTGACTCGTTCCATGGCCACGCCCTGCCACGTCCTGCGACGTCTTGACTCGTTCCATGGCCACGCCCTGCCATGTCCTGTGACGTCCCGACTCGTGCCATGGCCACGCCCTGCCATGTCCTGACGCGTCCTGACACGTGCCATGGCCATGTCCTGATGCGTCTTGACACGTGCCATGACCACACCCTGCCATGTCCTGCGACGTACCGACTCATGCCAAGGCCACGCCCTGCCATGTCCTGACGCGTCCTGACACGTGCCATGGCCATGTCTTGATGCGTCCTGACACATGCCATGGCCATGTCCTGATGCGTCCTGACACGTGCCATGGCTATGTCCTGACGCGTACTGCGACGTCCTAACTCTTGCCATGGCCACGCCCTGCCATGTCTTGCGACGTGATGAGTCATGCCATGTCCACGCCCTGCCATGTCCTTACGTGTCCTGACACGTTCCACTTCCGTTTCCTGACGTGTCCTGACAAGTGTCGACCAGCCGTCGCCCGATGCTACCGCTCGAACCACCCCGACATTCCACCACCGCCGTCAACGGCCACCAACATCATTGCGCTTGACATGTTTCTAAGCATTGGTTAGCAATAGAAGTGGTGCGACGTGGTGCGGATTAGAGCGACGTAGTGCGATCTCGTGCCATGGCCACGTCACGACACGTACCACGGCCAAGTCCTGACACGTACCATGACCATACCCTTCCATGTCCTGCGCGTCCTAACATGTACATGGTCATATCATGCCATGTCCTGCGACGTCCTTACACGTACAATGGCCATGGCCTGACACGTGATGACACGTACCATGATCATATCCTGCCATGTCCTGCAACGTCTTGAATTGTCCCATGGCCACGTCCTGACGCGTCTGACACGTACCATGGCCACGTCCTGACGCGTTCTGACACGTACCATGGCCATATCCTGCCATGTCCTGCGACATCCTGACTAGTGCCATGACCACGCCTTGCCACGTCCCGACGCGTGCCATGGCCATGTCTTGCGACGTCCTGACTTGTGCCATGGCCACGCCCTGCCACGTCTTGACGCGTGCCATGGCCATGTCTGGACGCGTCCTGACACGTACAATGGCCATGTCCTCACGCGTCCTGACACATACCATGACAATATCCTGCCATGTCCTATAACGTCCTGACGCGGGTCATGTCCATGCCCTGCCACTTCATGACGCGTGCCATGGCCATGTTCTGCGCGTCCTGACTCGTGCCTTGGCCACGCCCTGGCACGTCCTGACGCGAGCCATGGCCATGTCCAGACGCGTCCTGACACGTACCATGGCCATATCTTGCCATGTCCTGCGACGTCCTGACTCGTGCCATGGCCACGCCCTGCCATGTCCTGTCGCGTACTGACACGTGCCAAGGCCATGTCCTGCGACGTCCCGACTCGTGCCATGGCCATGCCCTGACATGTCCTGCGACGTGCCGACTCGGGACACGCCCTGCCATATCCTGATGCGTCCTGACACGTGCCATGGCCATGTCCTGATGCGTCCTGACACGTGCCATGGCCACGACCTCCCATGTCCTGCGATGTCCCCACTCGTGCCATCACCACGCCCTGCCATGTCCTGACGCGTCCTGACACGTGTCGTGGCATGTCTTGATGCGTGTTGACACATGCCATAGCCATGTCCTGATGCGTCCTGACACGTGCGATGGCCTTGTCCTGACGCGTCCTGCGATGTCCTGACTCTTGCTAGGGCCACGCCCTGCCATGTCTTGCGACGTCATGATTCCTGCCATGGCCACGCCCTGCCATGTCCTGACGTGTCCTGACACGTGCCACTGCCATGTCCTGACGCGTCCTGACACGTGCCATTGCCATGTCCTTACTCGTCCTGCGACGTCCTGACTCGTGCCATGGCCATGTCCTGACACGTGTCGACCGTCCGTCGCCCGACGCTACCGCTCGAATCACCCTGACTTTCCACCACTGCCGCCAACGACCACCAACATCATTGCGCTTGACGTGTTTCTTAGCATTAGTTAGAATTACACGTGGTGCGACGTGGTGCGGCTTGGAGCGACGTAGTGCGATGTCGTGCCATGGCCACGTCTTTACACGTACCATGTCCAATTCTGACACGTCCTGACACGTACTATGGCCATGTCCTGACACGTCCTGACCATACCATGACCATATCCTGCCATGTCCTGTGACGTCCTGTCACGTATCATGGTTATGGCCTTAAACGTCCAGACACGTACCATGACCATATCCTGTCATGTCCTGCGACATCCTGAGGTGTACCATGGCCATGGCCTGACATGTCATGACACGTACCATGTCTTGTCATGTCCTGCGACGTCCTAAATCGTGCCATGGCCACGTCCTGACGCGTCCTGACACATACCATGACCATATCCTGCCATGTCCTGTGACGTCCTGACTCGTGCCATGACCACGCCCTGCAACATCCTGAGAAGTGCCATGGCCATGTCCTGCAACGTCCTGACTCGTGCCATGACCACGACCTGCCACGTCCTGACGCGTGCCATGGCCATGTCCGGACGCGTCCTGACACGTACCATGGCCATATCCTGCCATGTCCTGCGACGTCCTGACTCGTGCCATGGCCAAGCCCTGCCATGTCCTGACGCATCCTGACACGTGCCATGGCCATGTCCGGACACGTCCTGCGACGTCCCGACTCGTGCCATGGCCATGTCCTGATGCGTCCTGACACGTGCCATGGCCATGTACTGACACGTCCCGACTCGTGCCATAGCCACGCCCTGCAATGTCCTGCGACGTCTTGACTAGTTCCATGGCCATGCCCTGCGATGTTCTACGACGTCCCGACTCGTGCCATGGCCACGCCCTGCCATGTCCCGACGCGTCCTGACACGTGGCATGACCATCTTTTGATGCGTCCTGACACGTGCCATGGCCACGCCCTGCCATGTCCTGCGACGTCCCGACTCGTCCCATGGCCACGCCCTGCCATGTCCTGACGCGTCCTGACACGTGCCATGGCCATGTCCTGATGCGTCCTGACTCATGCCATGGACATTTCCTGCGACGTCCTGACTCGTACCATGGCCACGCCGTGCCATGTCCTAATGCGTCCTGACACGTGCCATAGCCACACCTTGCCATGTCCTGCGACGTGATGAGTCATGCCATGGCCACGCCCTGCCATGTCCTGACGTGTCCTGACACGTGCCACTGCCATGTCCTAACGCGTCCTGACATGTGCTATGGCCATGTCCTGACTCGTCCTGCAACTTCCAGACTCGTTCCATGGCCTTGTCATGACAAGTGTTGACCGGCCGTCGCCCGATGCTACCGCTCGAACCACCCCGACTTTCCACCACCGCCGCCAATGACCACCAACATCATTGCGCTTGACATGTTTCTAAGCATTTGTTAGCAATAGACGTGGTGCGACGTGGTGCGGCTTGGAGCGACGTAGTGCGATGTCGTGCCATGGCCACAGCATGACACGTACCATGGCCAAGTCCTGACACGTCCTGACACGTACCATGACCATACCCTGCCATGTCCTGCGCGTCCTTACACGTACCATGGCCATGGCCTGACATGTCCTGACACGTACCATGACCATATCCTGCCATGTCCTGCGACGTCCTTACACGTTCCATGGCCATGGCATGACACGTCATGACACGTACCATGATCATATCCTGCCATGTCCTGCGACGTCCTGAATCGTGCCATGGCCACGTCGTGACGCGTCCTGACACGTACCATGGCCACGTCTTGACGCGTCCTGACACGTACCATGGCCATATCCTGCCATATCCTACGACATCCTGACTCGTGCCATGACCACGCCCTGCCACGTCCTGACGCGTGACATGGCCTTGTCCGGACGCGTCCTGACACATACCATTGCCATATCCTGCCATGTCCTGCGATGTCCTGACTCGTGCCATGGCCAGGCCCTGCCATGTCCTGCCGGGTCCTGACACGTGCCATGGCCATGTCCTGACACGTCCTGTGACGTCCCGACTCGTGCCATGGCCACGCCCTGCCATGTCCTGCGACGTCCCGACTCGTTCCATGGCCACGCCCTGCCATGTCCTGCGACGTCCCTACTCGTGCCATGGCCACGCCCTGCCATGTCCGTACGCGTCCTGACAAGTGCCATGGCCATGTCGTGATGCGTCGTGACACATGCCATGGCCATGTCCTGAGGCGTCCTGACACGTGCCATGGCCATGTCCTGACGTGTCCTTCGACGTCCTGACTCTTGCCATGGCCACGCCCTGCCATTTCCTGCGACGTCATGAGTCATGCCATGGCCACATCCTGCCATGTCCTCACGTGTCCTGACACGTGCCACCGCCATGTCCTGACGCGTCCATACACGTGCCATGGCTATGTCCTGATTCATCCTGCAACGTCTTGACTCGTGCCATGGCCATGTCCTGACATGTGTCGACCGTCCGTCGCCCGACGCTACCGCTCGAACCACCCCGAATTTCCACCGCCACCGCCAACGACCACCAACATCATTGCGCTTGACAGGTTTCTATGCATTGTAGCAATAGACGTTGTGCGACATGATGCGGCTTGGAGCGACGTAGTGCGATGTCGTGCCATGGCCACATCCTGACACGTACCATGGCCATGTCCAGATACGTCCTGTCACGTACCATGGCCATGGCATGACGACGTCATGACACGTACCATGATCATATCCTGCCATGTCCTGCGACGTCCTGAATCGTGCCATGGCCACGTCCTGACGCGTCGTGACACGTACCATGGCCACGTCCTAACGCGTCCTGACACGTACCATGACCATATCATGCCATGTCCTGGGACGTCCTGTCACGTACCATGGCCATGGCATGACACGTCCTAACACGTACCATGACCAAATCCTGCCATGTCCTGCGACGTCCTGTTACCTACCATGGCCATGTCCTGCGACGTCCTGTATCGTGCCATAGCCACGTCCTGACGCGTCCTGACAAGTACCACGACCATATCCTACCATGTTCTGTGACGTCCTTACACGTTCCATGGCCATGGCATGACACGTCATGACACGTACCATGATCATATCCTACCATGTCCTGCGACGTCCTGAATCGTGCCATGGCCACGTCTTGACGCGTCCTGACACGTACCATGGCCACGTCCTGACGCGTCCTGACACGTACCATGACCATATCATGCCATGTCCTGCGACGTCCTGTCACGTACCATGGCCATGGCATGACACGTCCTGACACGTACCATGACCAAATCCTGCCATGTCCTGCGACATCCTGTATCGTGCCTTGGCCACGTCCTGACGCGTCCTGACAAGTACCACGACCATATCTTACCATGTTCTGTGACGTCCTAACTCGTGCCATGACCACACCCTGCCACGTCCTGACACGTGCCATGGCCATGTCCTGCGACGTCCTGACTCGTGTCATGGCCACGCCTTGCCACGTCTTGACGCGTGCCATGGCTATGTCCGGACGCGTCCTGACACGTACCATGGCCATATCCTTCCATGTCCTGCGACGTCCTGACTCGTGCCATGACCACGCCCTGCCATGTCCTGACGCGTCCTGACACGTGCCATGGCAATGTCCTGACACGTCCTGCGACGTCTTGACTCGTTCCATGGCCACGCCCTTCCATGTCCTGCGACGTCCCGACTCGTGCCATGGCCACGCAATGCCACGTACTGCGACGTCCCGACTCGTGCCATGGCCACGCCCTGCCATGTCCTGACACGTCCTGACACGTGCCATGGCCATGTCCTGACGCGTCCGGACACATGCCATGGCCATGTCCTGAGGCGTCCTGACACGTGCCATGGCCATGTCCTGACGTGTCCTTTGACGTCCTGACTCTTGCCATGGCCACGCCCTGCCATGTCCTGCGACGTCATGAGTCATGCCATGGCCACGACCTGCCATGTCCTGACGTGTCCTGACACGTGCCACCGCCATGTACTGACGCGTCCTTACACGTGCCATGGCCATGTCTTGACTCATCCTGCGATGTCTTGACTCGTGCCATGGCCATGTCCTGACAAGTGTCGACCGTCCATCGCCCGACGCTACCGCTCGAACCACCCCGACTTTCCACCACCACCGCCAACGACCACCAACATCATTGCGCTTGACATGTTTCTATGCATTGGTTAGCAATAGACGTGGTGCGACATGGTGCGGCTTGGAGCGACGTAGTGGGATGTCGTGCCATGGCCACATCCTGACACGTACCATTGCCATGTCCTGATACGTCCTGACACGTACCATGACCATATCATGCCATGTCCTGCGACGTCCTGCCACGTACCATGGCCATGGCATGACATGTCCTGACACGTACCATGACCAAATCCTGCCATGTCCTGCGACGTCCTGTTACCTACCATGGCCATGTCCTGCGATGTCATGTATCGTGCCATGGCCACGTCCTGACGTGTCCTGACAAGTACCACGACCATATCCTACCATGTTCTGTGACGTCCTGACTCGTGCCATGACCACGCCCTGCCACGTCCTGACGCGTGCCATGGCCATGTCCTGCGAAGTCCTGACTCGTGTCATGGCCATGCCCTGCCACGTCCTGACGCGTGCCATGGCTATGTCCGGACGCGTCCTGACACGTACCATGGCCATATCCTTCCATGTCTTGCGACGTCCTAACTCGTGCCATGACCACGCCCTGTCATGTCCTGACGCGTCCTGACACGTGCCATGGCCATGTCCTGACACGTCCTGCGACGTCTTGACTCGTTCCATGGCCACGCCCTGCCATGTCCTGCGACGTCCCGACTCGTGCCATGGCCACGCCCTGCCATGTCCTGCGACATCCCCACTCGTGCCATGGCCACGCCCTGCCATGTCCTGACGCGTCCTGACACGTGCCATGGCCATGTCCTGACACGTGCCATGACCACACCCTGCCATGTCCTGCGACGTACCGACTCATGCCATGGCTACGCCTTGCCATGTCCTGACGCGTCCTAACACGTGCCATGGCCATGTCTTGGTGCGTCCTGACACATGCCATGGCCATGTCCTGATGCGTCCTGACACGTGCCATGGCTATGTCCTGACGGGTCCTGCGACGTCCTAACTCTTGCCATGGCCACGCCCTTCCATGTCCAACGACGTGATGAGTCATGCCATGGCCACGCCCTGCCATGTCCATACGTGTCCTTACACGTGCCACTGCCGTTTCCTGACGTGTCCTGACTCGTCCCGCGACGTCCTGACTCGTGCCACGGCCATGTCCTGACAAGTGTCGACCAGCCGTTGGCCGACGCTACCGCTCGAACCACCCCGACATTCAACCACCGCTGCCAACGACCACCAACATCATTGCGCTTGAAATGCTTCTAAGCATTGGTTAGCAATAGACGTGGTGCGACGTGGTGTGGCTTGGAGCGACGTATTGCGATGTCGAGCCATGGCCACGTCATGACACGTACCATGGCCAACTTCTGACACGTCCTGACACGTACCATGACCACACCCTGCAATGTCCTGCGCGTCCTTACACGTACCATAGCCATGGCCTGACACGTCCTGACACGTACCATGACCATATCCTGCCATGTCCTGCGACGTCCTTACACGTATCATGGCCATGGCCTGACACGTCATGACACGTACCATGATCATATCCTACCATGTCCTGCGACATCCTGAATTGTGCCATGGCCACGTCCTGACGCGTCCTGACACATACCATGGCCATATCCTGCCATGTCCTGCGACGTCCTGACTCGTGCCATGGCCAAGCCCTGCCATGTCCTGCCGGGTCCTGACTCGTTCCAAGGCCATGTCCTGACACGTCCTGCGACGTCCTGACTCGTGCCATGGCCACGCCCTTCCATGTTCTGTGACGTCCCGACTCGTTCCATGGACACGCCCTGCCATGTCCTAAGATGTCCCGACTCGTGCCATGGCCACGCCCTGCCATGTCCTGACGCGTCCTGACACGTACCATGGCCATGTCCTGATGCGTCCTTACACATGCCATGGCCATGTCCTGAGGCGTCCTGACACGTGCCATGGCCATGTCCTGACGCGTCCTTCGACGTCCTCACTCTTGCCATGGCCACGGCCTGCCATGTCCTGCGATGTCATGAGTCATGCCATGGCCACGCCCTGCCATGTTCTGACGTGTCCTGACACGTGCCACCGCCATGTCCTGACGCGTCTTGACACGTGCCATGGCCATGTCCTGACTCGTCCTGCGACGTCTTGACTCGTGCCATGGCCATGTCCTGACACGTGTCGACCCTCCGTCGCCCGACGCTACCGCTCGAACCACCCCGACTTTCCACCACCGCCGCCATCGACCACCAACATCATTGCGCTTGACATGTTTTTATGCATTGGTTAGCAATAGACGTGGTGCGACATGGTGCGGCTTGGAGCGACGTAGTGCGATGTCGTGCCATGGCCACGTCCTGGCACGTACCATGGCAATGTCCTGACACGTACCATGACCACATCATGCCATGTCCTGCGACGTCCTGTACTTACCATGGCCATGGCATGACACGTCCTGACACGTACCATGACCATATCCTGCCATGTCTTACGACGTCCTGTTACGTACCATGGCCATGTCCTGCGACGTCCTGAATCGTGCCATGGCCACGTCCTGACGCATCCTGACAAGTACCATGACCATATCCTGCCATGTTCTGTGACGTCCTGACTCGTGCCATGACAACGCCCTGCCACGTCCTGGGACGTCCCGACTCGTGTCATGGCCATGCCCTGCCATGTCCTGACGCGTCCTGACACGTGCCATGGCCATGTCCTGATGCGTCCTAACACGTGCCATGACCACGCCCTGCCATTTCCTGCGACGTACCGACTCGTGCCATGGCCACGCCCTGCCATGTCCTGACGCGTCCTGACACGTGCCATGGCCATGTCCTTTTGCGTCCTGACACATTCCATGGCCATGTCCTGATGCGTCCCTACACGAGCCACTGCTATGTCCTGACGCGTCTTGCGACGTCCTGACTCTTGCCATGGCCACGCCCTGCCATGTCCTGACGCGTGCCATGGCCATGTCTTGTGACGTCCTGACTCGTGCCATGGCCATGCCCTCCCATGTCCTGCGACGTCCCGACTCGTGCCATTACCACGCCCTGCCATGTCCAGACGCGTCCTGACACGTGCCATGGCCTTGTCCTGACGCATCCTGTGACGTCCTGACTCTTGCCAGGGCCACGCCTTGCCATGTCATACGACATCATAAGTCCTGCCATGGGCACACCCAGCCATGTCCTGACGTGTCCTGACACGTGCCACTGCCATGTCCTCACGCGTCCTGACACGTGTTGACCGGCTGTCGCCCGACGCAACCGCTCGAACCACCCCGACTTTCCACCACCGCCGACAACGACCACCAACATAATTGCGCTTGACATGTTTCTAAGCATGGGTTAGCAATAGACGTGGTGCGAACTAGAGCGACGTAGTGCGATGTCGTTCCATGGCCACGTCACGACACGTACCATGGCCAAGTCCTGACACGTACTGACACGTACCATTACCATAATCTGCCATGTCCTGTGCGTCCTGACACATACCATGGCCATGGCCTGACACGTCATGACACGTACCATGATCATATCCTGCCATGTCCTGCGACGTCTTGAATCGTGCCATGGCCACATCCTGACGCGTCCTTACACGTACCTGGCCACGTCCTGACGCGTTCTGACACGTACCATGGCCATATCCTGCCACGTCCTACGACATTCTTTCTCGTGCCATGACCACGCCCTGCCACGTCCTGACGCGTGCCATGGCCATGTCTTGCAACGTCCTGACTCGGGCCATGGCCACGCCCTGCCACGTCCTGACGCGTGCCATGGCCATGTCCAGACGCGTCCTGACACGTACCATGGCCATATACTGTCATGTCCTGCGACGTCCTGACTCGTGCCGTGGCCACACCCTGCCATGTCCTGACTCGTCTTGACACGTGCCATGGCCATGTCCAGACACGTCCTGCGACGTCCCAACTCGTGCCATGGCCACGCCCTGCCATGTCCTGCGACGTCCCGACACGTGCCATGGCCACGCCCTGCCATGTCCTGCGACCTCCCGACACGTGCCATGGCCACGCCCTGCCATGTCCTGACGCGTCCTGACACGTGGCAAGGCCATGTCCTGATGAGTTCATACACGTGCCATGGCCACGCCCTGCCATGTCCTACGACGTCCCGACTCGTGCCATGGCCACGCCCTGCCATGTCGTGACGCGTCCTGACACGTGCCATGGCCAAATCTTGATGCGTCCGAACACATGCCATGGCATGTCCTGATGCGTCCTGACACGTGCCATGGCCATGTCACGATGCGTCCTGCGACGTCCTAACTCTTGCCATGGCCAGGCCCTGCCATGTCCTGCGAAGTCATGAGTAATGCCATGGCTACGCCCTGCCATGTCCTGACGTGTCCTGAAACGTGCCACTGCCATGTCCTGACGCGTCCTGACACGTGCCATGGCTATGTCCTGACTCGTCCTGCGACGTCCTGACTCGTGCCATGGCCATGTCCTGACACGTGTCGACCGGCAATCGACCGGTACTACTACTCGAACCACCCCGACCTTCCTCCAGTGCCGCCAACGACCACCAACATCATTGCGCTTCACATGTTTCTATGCATTGGTTAGAATTAGACGTGGTGCGACTTGGAGCGACGTAGTGCGATATCGTTCAATGGTCACGTCCTGACACGTGCCATGGCCATGTCCTGACACGTTCTGCGATGTCCCAACTCGTGCCATGGCCATGTCCTGACACGTTCTGCGATGTCCCAACTCGTGCCATGGCCATGTCCTGACGCGTCCCGACACGTGCCATGGCCATGTCCTGACACGTCCTGCGACGTCCCGACTCGTGCCATGGCCACGCCCTGCCATGTCCTGCCACGCCTTGCCATGTCCTGCGACGTCCCGACTCGTGCCATGGCCACGCCTTGCCATGTCCTGACGCGTCCTGACACGTGGCATGGCCATGTATTGATGCGTCCTGACACGTGCCAAGGCCACGCCGTGCCATGTAATGCGACGTCCCGACTCGTGCCATGGCAACGCCTTGCCATGTCCTGACGCGTCCAAACACGTGCCATGGCCATGTCCTGATACGTCCTGACACATGCCATGGCCATGTCTGATGCGTCCTGACACGTGCCATTGCCATGTCCTGAGGCGTCCTACGACGTCCTGACTCTTGCCATGGCCACGCCGTGCCATGTCGTGCGACGTCATGAGTAATGCAATGGCCACGCCCTGCCATGTCCTGACGTGTCCTGACACGTGCCACAGCCATGTCCTGACGCGTCCTGACACGTGCCATGGCCATGTCGTGAGTCGTCCTGCGACGTCCTGACTCGTGTCATGGCCATGTCCTGACACGTGTCGACCGGCCGTCGCCCGACGCTACTTCTCGAACCACCCCGACTTTCCACCACAGCCGCCAATGACCACCAACACCATTGCGCTTGACATGTTTCTAAGCATTGGTTAGAATTAGACGTGGTGCGACGTGGTGCGGCTTGGAGCGACGTAGTGCGATGTTGTGCCATGGTCACGCCCTGACACGTACCATGACCATATCCTGCCATGTCCTGCGACATCCTTACACGTACCATGGCTATGGCCTGACACGTCATGACATGTACCATGATCATATCCTGCCATGTCTTGCAACGTCTTGAATCGTGCCATGGCCATGTCCTGACGCGTCCTGACACATACCATGGCCACGTCCTGACACGTACCATGGCCATATCCTGCAATGTCCTGCGACATCATGACTTGTGCCATGACCACGTCCTCCTACATCCTGACCCGTGCTATGGCCATGTCCTGTGACGTCCTGACTCGTGCCATGGCCACGCCCTCCCACGTCCTGCGAAGTCCCGACTCGTGCCATTACCACGCCTTGCCATGTCCAGACGCGTCCTGACACGTGCCATGGCCTTGTCCTGACGCGTCTTGTGACGTCCTGACTCTTGCCAGGGCCACGCCCTGCCATGTCCTGACGCGTGCCAGGGCCATGTCTTGTGACGTCCTGACTCGTGCCATGGCCATGCCCTCCCATGTCCTGCGACGTCCCGACTCGTGCCAGGGCCACGCCTTGCCATGTCCTACGACATCATGAGTCCTGCCATGGGCACACCCAGCCATGTCCTGACGTGTCCTGACACGTGCCACTGCCATGTCCTCACGCGTCCTGACACGTGTCGACCGGCTGTTGCCCGACGCAACCACTCGAACCACCCCGACTTTCCACCACCGCCGACAACGACCACCAACATAATTGCGCTTGACATGTTTCTAAGCATGGGTTAGCAATAGACGTGGTGCGACGTGGTGCGAATTAGAGCGACGTAGTGCGATGTCGTGCCATGGCCACGTCACAACACGTACCATGGCCAAGTCCTGACACGTACTGACACGTACCATGACCATAATCTGCCATGTCCTGCGCGTCCTGACACATACCATGGCCATGGCCTGACACGTCATGACACGTACCATGATCATATCCTGCCATGTCCTGCGACGTCCTGAATCGTGCCATGGCCACATCCTGACGCGTCCTAACACGTACCATGGCCACGTCCTGACGCGTTCTGACACGTACCATGGCCATATCCTGCCATGTCCTGCGACATTCTTTCTCGTGCCATGACCACGCCCTGCCACGTCCTGACGCGTGCCATGGCAATGTCCTTCGACGTCCTGACTCGGGCCATGGCCACGCCCTGCCACGTCCTGACGCGTGCCATGGCCATGTCCGGACGCGTCCTGACACGTACCATGGCCATATACTATCATGTTCTGCGACGTCCTGACTCGTGCCATGGCCACACCCTGCCATGTCCTGACTCGTCCTGACACGTGCCATGGCCATGTCCAGACACGTCCTGCGACGTCCCAACTCGTGCCATGGCCACGCCCTGCCATGTCCTGCGACGTCCCGACACGTGCCATGGCCACGTCCTGACGCGTCCTGACACATACCATGGCCACGTCCTGACGCGTCCTGACACGTACCATGGCCATATCCTGCAATGTCCTGCGACATCATGACTCGTGCCATGACCACGTCCTCCTACGTCCTGACGCGTGCTATGGCCATGTCCTGTACGTCCTGACTCGTGCCATGGCCACGCCCTCCCATGTCCTGCGACGTCCCGACTCGTGCCATTACCACGCCCTGCCATGTCCAGACGCGTCCTGACACGTGCCATGGCCTTGTCCTGACGCGTCTTGTGACGTCCTGACTCTTGCCAGGGCCACGCCCTGCCATGTCCTGACGCGTGCCATGGCCATGTCTTGTGACGTCCTGACTCGTGCCATGGCCATGCCCTCCCATGTCCTGCAACGTCCCGACTCGTGCCATTACCACGCCCTGCCATGTCCAGACGCGTCCTGTCACGTGCCATGGACTTGTCCTGA
Organism: Nicotiana benthamiana; assembly: GCA_034376525.1. Lineage (NCBI taxonomy): Eukaryota > Viridiplantae > Streptophyta > Magnoliopsida > Solanales > Solanaceae > Nicotiana > Nicotiana benthamiana. The sequence goes on along the minus strand of JAXGFW010000028.1, from coordinate 181,293 downwards.
CGCATCCTGTGACGTCCTGACTCTTGCCAGGGCCACGCCTTGCCATGTACTACGACATCATGAGTCCTGCCATGGGCACACCCAGCCATGTCCTGACGTGTCCTGACACGTGCCACTGCCATGTCCTCACGCGTCCTGACACGTGTCGACCGGCTGTCGCCCGCCGCAACCGCTCGAACCACCCTGACTTTCCACCACCGCCGACAACGACCACCAACATAATTGCGCTTGACATGTTTCTAAGCATGGGTTAGCAATAGACGTGATGCAACGTGGTGCGAATTAGAGCGACGTAGTGCGATGTCGTGCCATGGCCACGTCACGACACGTACCATGGCCAAGTCCTGACACGTACTGACACGTACCATTACCATAATCTGCCATGTCCTATGCGTCCTGACACATACCATGGCCATGGCCTGACACGTCATGACACGTACCATGATCATATCCTGCCATGTCCTGAGACGTCCTGAATCGTGCCATGGCCACATCCTGACGCGTCCTGACACGTACCATGGCCACGTCCAGACGCGTTCTGACACGTACCATGGCCATATCCTGCCACGTCCTACGACATTCTTTCTCGTGCCATGACCACGCCCTGCCACGTCCTGACGCGTGCCATGGCCATGTCTTGCGACGTCCTGACTCGGGCCATGGCCACGCCCTGCCACGTCCTGACGCGTGCCATGGCCATGTCTGGACGCGTCCTGACACGTACCATGGCCATATACTGTCATGTCCTGCGACGTCCTGACTCGTGCCATGGCCACACCCTGCCAGTCCTGACTCGTCCTGACACGTGCCATGGCCACGCCCTGCCATGTCCTGCGACGTCCCAACTCGTGCCATGGCCACGCCCTGCCATGTCCTGCGATGTCCCGACACGTGGCCACGCCCTGCCATGTCCTGCGACCTCCCGACACGTGCCATGGCCACGCCCTGCCATGTCCTGACGCGTCCTGACACGTGGCAAGGCCATGTCGTGACGCGTCCTGACACGTGCCATGGCCATGTCTTGATGCGTTCGAACACATGCCATGGCATGTCCTGATGCACCCTGACACGTGCCATGGCCATGTCCTGATGCGTCCTGCGACGTCCTAACTCTTGCCATGGCCACGCCCTGCCATGTCCTGCGAAGTCATGAGTAATGCCATGGCTACGCGCTGCCATGTCCTGATGTGTCCTGAAACGTGCCACTGCCATGTCCTAACGCGTCCTGACACGTGCCATGGCCATGTCCTGACTCGTCCTGCGACGTCCTGACTCGTGCCATGCCCATGTCCTGACACGTGTCGACTGGCAATCGACCGGTACAACTACTCGAACCACCCCGACCTTCCTCCAGCGCCGTCAACGACCACCAACATCATTGCGCTTCACATGTTTCTATGCATTGGTTAGAATTAGACGTGGTGCGACTTGGAGCGACGTAGTGCGATATCGTGCAATGGTCACGTCCTGACACGTACCATGGCCATGTCCTGACACGTTCTGCGACGTCCCAACTCGTGCCATGGCCATGTCCTGACGCGTCCCGACACGTGCCATGGCCATGTCCTGACACGTCCTGCGACGTTTCGACTCGTGCCATGGCCACGCCCTGCCATGTCCTGCCACGCCTTGCCATGTCCTGCGACGTCCCGACTCCTGCCATGGCCACGCCTTGCCATGTCTTGACGCGTCCTGACACGTGGCAAGGCCATGTATTGATGCGTCCTGACACGTGCCATGGCCACGCCGTGCCATGTAATGCGACGTCCCGACTCGTGCCATGGCCACGCCTTGCCATGTCCTGACGCGTCCTAACACGTGCCATGGCCATGTCCTGATGCGTCCTGACACATGCCATGGCCATGTCCTGATGCGTCCTGACACGTGCCATTGCCATGTCCTGAGGCGTCCTACGACGTCATGACTCTTGCCATGGCCACGCCCTGCCATGTCGTGCGACGTCATGAGTCATGCAATGGCCAGGCCCTGCCATGTCCTGACGTGTCCTGACACGTGCTACTGCCATGTACTGACGCGTCCTGACACGTGCCATGGCCATGTTGTGAGTCGTCCTGCGACGTCCTGACTCGTGCCATGGCCATGTCCTGACACGTGTCGACCGGCCGTCGCCCGACGCTACTTTTCGAACCACCCCGACTTTCCACCACAGCCGCCAATGACCACCAACATCATTGCGCTTGACATGTTTCTAAGCATTGGTTAGAATTAGACGTGGTGCGACGTGGTGCGGCTTGGAGCGACGTAGTGCGATGTTGTGCCATGGTCACGCCCTGACACGTACCATGACCATATCCTGCCATGTCCTTCGACGTCCTTACACGTACCATGGCCATGGCCTGACACGTCATGACATGTACCATGATCATATCCTGCCATGTCTTGCAACATCTTGAATGGTGCCATGGCCACGTCCTGACGCGTCGTGACACATACCATGGCCACGTCCTGACGCGTCCTGACACATACCATGGCCATATCCTGCAATGTCCTGCGACATCATGACTCGTGCCATGACCACGTCCTCCTACGTCCTGACCCGTGCTATGGCCATGTCCTGTGACGTCCTGACTCGTGCCATGGCCACGCCCTCCCATGTCCTGCAACGTCCCGACTCGTGCCATTACCACGCCCTGCCATGTCCAGACGCGTCCTGACACGTGCCATGGCCTTGTCCTGATGCGTCTTGTGACGTCCTGACTCTTGCTAGGGCCACGCCCTGCCATGTCCTGACGCGTGCCATGGCCATGTCTTGTGACGTCCTGACTCGTGCCATGGCCATGCCCTCCCATGTCCTGCGACGTCCCGACTCGTGCCATTACCATGCCCTGCCATGTCCAGACGCGTCCTGACACGTGCCATGGCCTTGTCCTGACGCGTCCTGTGACGTCCTGACTCTTGCCAGGGACACGCCTAGCCACTCCCTACCATGTCCTGCGACGTCTCGACACGTGCCATGGCCACGCCCTGCCATGTCCTGATGCGTCCTGACACGTGCCATGGCCACGCCCTGCCATGTCCTACGACGTCCCGACTCGTGCCATGGCCACGCCCTTCCATGTCGTGATGCGTCCTGTCACGTGCCATGGCCATGTCTTCATGCGTCCTAACACATGCCATGGCATGTCCTGATGCATCCTAACACGTGCCATGGCCATGTCCTGACGCGTCCTGCGACGTCCTAACTCTTGCCATGGCCGCGCCCTTCCATGTCCTGTGACGTCATGAGTCCTGCCATGGCCACGCCCTGCCATGTCCTGACGTGTCCTGACACGTGCCACTGCCCTGTCCTGACACGTGCCATGGCCATGTCCTGACTCGTCCTGCAACGTCCTGACTCGTGCCATGGCCATGTCCTGACACGTGTCGACCGGCCATCGACCGGCACTACTGCTCGAACCACCCCGACTTTCCTCCACCGCCGCCAATGACCACCAACATCATTGCTCTTCACATGTTTCTACGCGTTGGTTAGAATTAGACGTGGTGCGACGTAGTGCAACTTGGAGCTATGTAGTGCGATGTCGTTCCATGGTCACGTCCTGACACGTACCATGGCCATGTCCTGACATCTCCTGCAACGTCCCGACTCGTGCCATGGCCATGTACTGACGCGTCTTGACACGTGCCATGGCCATGTCCTGACACGTCCTGCGACGTCCCGACTCGTGCCATGGCCACGCCCTGCCATATCCTGCGACGTCCCGACTCGTGCCATGGCCACGCCCTGCCATGTCCTGCGACGTCGCGACTCGTGCCATGGCCACGCCTTGCCATGTCCTAACGCGTCCTAACACGTGGCATGGCCATGTCTTGATGCGTCCTGACACGTGCCATGGCCACGCCGTGCCATGAAATGCGACGTCCTGCCTCGTGCCATGGCCACGCCTTGCCATGTCCTGAAGCGTCCTAACACGTGCCATGGCCATGTACTGATGCGTCCTGACACATGCCATGGCCATGTCCTGATGCGTCCTGACACGTGCCATTGCCATGTCCTGACGCGTCCTGCGACCTCCTGACTCTTACATGGCCACGCCCTGCCATGTCGTGTGACGTCATGAGTCATGCCATGGCCACGCCCTGCCATGTCCTGACGTGTCCTGACACGTGCCACTGCCATGTCCTGACGCGTCCTGACACGTGCCATGGCGACGTCCTGACTCGTCCTGCGACGTCCTGACTCGTGCCATGGCCATGTCCCGACACGTGTCGACCGGCCGTCGCCCGACGCTACTGCTTAAACCACCCCGACTTTCCACCACAGCCGCCAATGACCACCAACATCATTGCGCTTGACATGTTTCTAAGCATTGGTTAGAATTAGACGTGGTGCGACGTGGTGCGGCTTGGAGCGACGTAATGCGATATCGTGCCATGGTCACGTCCTGACACGTACCATGGCCATGTCCTCACGCGTCCTGACACATACCATGACAATATCCTGCCATGTCCTATGACGTCCTGACGCGTGTCATGACCACGCCCTGCCACGTTATGACGCGTGCCATGGCCATGTCCTGCGACGTCCTGACTCGTTCCTTGGCCACGCCCTGGCACGACTTGACGCGTGCCATGGCCATGTCCGGACGCGTCCTGACACGTACCATGGCCATATCCTGCCATGTCCTGCGACGTCCTGACTCGTGCCATGGCCATGTCTTGACAAGTATCGACCGGTCGTCGGCCGACGCTACCGCTCGAACCACCCCGACATTCCACCTCCGCTGCCAACGACCACCAACATCATTGCGCTTGACATGTTTCTAAGCATTGGTTAGCAATAGACGTGGTGCGACGTGGTGCGGCTTGGACCGACGTAGTGCGATGTCGTGCCATGGCCACGTCTTGACACGTACCATGGCCAAGTCCTGACATGTCCTGACACGTACCATGACCATACCCTGCCATGTCCTACGCGTCCATACACGTACTATGGCCATGGCCAGACACATCGTGAAACGTACCATGACCATATCCTACCATGTCCTGCGACGTCTTTACACGTACCATGGCCTGACACGTCATGACACATACCATGATCATATCCTGCCATGTCTTGCAACGTCCTGAATCGTGCCATGGCCACGTCCTGACGCGTCCTGACCCGTACCATGGCCACGTTCTGACGCGTCCAGATGCGTCCTGACACGTACCATGGCCATATCCTGCCATGTTCTGCGACATCCTGACTCGTGCCATGACCACGCCCAGCTATGTCCTGACGCATGCCATGGCCATGTCTTGTGACGTCCTGACGCGTGCCATGGCCATGTCCGGACGCGTCCTGACACGTACCATTGCCATATCCTGCCATTTCCTGCGACGTCCTCACTCGTACCATGGCCACGCCCTGCCATGTCCTGACGCGTCCTGTCACGTGCCATGGCCATGTCCTGACACGTCCTACGACGTCCCGACTCGTGCCATGGCCATGCCCTGCCATGTCTTGGCGTGTCCTGACACGTGCAACTGCCATGTCCTAACGCGTCCCATGGCCATGTTCTGACTCGTCCTGCAACGTCTTGACTCGTGCCATAGCCATATCCTGACAAGTGTCGACCGACCGTCGCCCGACGCTACCGCTCGAACCACCCCGACTGTTCACCACCGCCGCCAACGACCACCAACATCATTGCGCTTGACATGTATCTAAGCATTTGTTAGCAATAGACGTTGTGCGACGTGGTGCGGATTAGAGCGACGTAGTGCGATGTCGTGCCATGGCCACGTCACGACGCAGACCATGGCCAAGTCCTGACACGTCCTGACACGTACCGTGACCATACCCTGCCATGTCCTGCGCGTCCTGACACGTACCATGGCCATATCATGCCATGTCCTGCGACGTCCTTACACGTACCATGGCCATGGCCTTACACGTCATGACACGTACCATGATTATATCTTGCCATGTCCTGCGACGTCCTGAATCATCCCATGGCCACGTCCTGACGCGTCCTGACACGTACCATGGCCACGTCCAGACGCGTTTTGACACGTACCATGGCCATATCCTGCCATGTGCTGTGACATACTGACTCGTGCCATGACCACGCCCTGCCACGTCCTGACGCATGCCATGGCCATGTCTTGCGACGTCCTGACTCGTGCCATGGCCACGCCCTGCCACGTCCTGACGCGTGCCATGGCCATGTCCGGACGCGTCCTGACACGTACCATGGCCATATACTGTCATGTCCTGCGACGTCCTGACTCGTGCCATGGCCACACCCTGCCATGTCCTGACTCGTCCTGACACGTCCTGCGACATCCCAACTCGTGCCATGGCCACTCCCTACCATGTCCTGCGACGTCCCGACACGTGCCATGGCCACGCCCTGCCATGTCCTGCGACTTTCCGACACGTGCCATGGCCACGCCCTGCCATGTCCTGACGCGTCCTGACACGTGGCAAGGCCATGTCCTGATGCGTCCTGACACGTGCCATGGCCACGCCCTGCCATGTCCTACGACGTCCCGACTCGTGCCATGGCCACGCCCTTCCATATCGTGATGCGTCCTGTCACGTGCCATGGCCATGTCTTCATGCGTCCTAACACATGCCATGGCATGTCCTGATGCATCCTAACACGTGCCATGGCCATGTCCTGACGCGTCTTGCGACGTCCTAACTCTTGCCATGGCCGCGCCCTGCCATGTCCTGCGACGTCATGAGTCCTGCCATGGCCACGCCCTGCCATGTCCTGACGTGTCCTGACACGTGCCACTGCCCTGTCCTGACACGTGCCATGGCCATGTCCTGACTCGTCCTGCGACGTCCTGACTCGTGCCATGGCCATGTCCTGACACGTGTCGACCGGCCATCGACCGGCACTACTGCTCGAACCACCCCGACTTTCCTCTACCGCCGCCAATGACCACCAACATCATTGCTCTTCACATGTTTCTACGCGTTGGTTAGAATTAGACGTGGTGCGACGTAGTGCAACTTGGAGCGACGTAGTGCGATGTCGTGCCATGGTCACGTCCTGACACGTACCATGGCCATGTCCTGACATCTCCTGCAACGTCCCGACTCGTGCCATGGCCATGTACTGACGCGTCCTGACACGTGCCATGGCCATGTCCTGACACGTCCTGCGACGTCCCGACTCGTGCCATGGCCACGCCCTGCCATATCCTGCGACGTCCCGACTCGTGCAATGGCCACGCCCTGCCATGTCCTGCGACGTCGCGACTCGTGCCATGGCCACGCCTTGCCATGTCCTAACACGTCCTAACACGTGGCATGGCCATGTCTTGATGCGTCCTGACACGTGCCATGGCCACGCCGTGCCACGAAATGCGACGTCCTGCCTCGTGCCATGGCCACGCCTTGCCATGTCCTGAAGCGTCCTAACACGTGCCATGGCCATGTACTGATGCGTCCTGACACATGCTATGGCCATGTCCTGATGCGTCCTGACACGTGCCATTGCCATGTCCTGACGCGTCCTGCGACCTCCTGACTCTTACATGGCCACGCCCTGCCATGTCGTGTGACGTCATGAGTCATGCAATGGCCACGCCCTGCCATGTCCTGACGTGTCCTGACACGTGCCACTGCCATGTCCTGACGCGTCCTGACACGTGCCATGGCGATGTCCTGACTCGTCCTGCGACGTCTTGACTCGTGCCATGGCCATGTCCCGACACGTGTCGACCGGCCATCGCCCGACGCTACTGCTCAAACCACCCCGACTTTCCACCACAGCCGCCAATGACCACCAACATCATTGCGCTTGACATGTTTCTAAGCATTGGTTAGAATTAGACATGGTGCGACGTGGTGCGGCTTGGAGCGACGTAATGCGATATCGTGCCATGGTCACGTCCTAACACGTACCATGGCCATGTCCTCACGCGTCCTGACACATACCATGACAATATCCTTCCATGTCCTATGACGTCCTGACGCGTGTCATGACCACGCCCTGCCACGTCATGACGCGTGCCATGGCCATGTCCTGCGACGTCCTGACTCGTTCCTTGGCCACGCCCTGGCATGACTTGACGCGTGCCATGGCCATGTCCGGATGCGTCTTGACACGTATCATGGCCATATCCTGCCATGTCTTGCGACGTCCTGACTCGTGCCATGGCCACGCCCTGCCATGTCCTGACGCATACTGACACGTTCCAAGGCCATGTCCTGACACGTCCTGCGACGTCCCGACTCGTGCCATGGCCACGCCCTGCCATGTCCTGACGCGTCCTGACACGTGCCATGGCGATGTCGTGATGCGTCCTGACACGTGCCATGGCCACGACCTCCCATGTCCTGCGACGTCCTGACTTGTGCCATCACCACGCCCTGCGATGTCCTGACGCGTCCTGACACGTGTCATGGCATGTCCTGATGCGTGCTGACACATGCCATGGCCATGTCCTAATGCGTCCTGACACGTGCCATGGCCTTGTCCTGACGCGTCCTGCGACGTCCTGACTCTTGCCAGGGCCACGCCCTGCCATGTCCTGCGACGTCATGAGTCCTGCCATGGCCACGCCCTGCCATGTCCTGACGTGTCCTGACACATGCCACTGCCATGTCGTTACACGTCCTGACACGTGCCATGGCCATGTCCTCACTCGTCCTGCGACGTCCTGACTCGTGCCATGGCCATGTCCTGACACGTGTCGACCGTCCGTCGCCCGACGCTACCGCTCGAACACCCCTGACTTTCCACCACCGCCGCCAACGACCACCAACATCATTGCGCTTGACATGTTTCTTAGCATTAGTTAGAATTAGACGTGGTGCGACGTGGTGCGGCTTGGAGCGATGTAGTGCGATGTCGTGCCATGGCCACGTCTTTACACGTACCATGTCCAATTCCTGACACGTCCTAACACGTACCATGGCCATGTCCTGACACGTCCTGACACTTACCATGACCATATCCTGCCATGTCCTGCGACGTCCTGTCACGTACCATGGTTATGGCCTTACACGTCCTGACACGTACCATGAACATATCCTGCCATGTCCTGCGATATCCTGAGGCGTACCATGGCCATGGCCTGACACGTCATGACACATACCATGACCATATCTTGTTATGTCCTGCGACGTCCTAAATCGTGCCATGGCCACGTCCTGACGAGTCCTGACACATACCATGACCATATCCTGCCATGTCCTGTGACGTCCTGACTCGTGCCATGACCATGCCCTGCCCGTCCTGGCCATGGCCTGACATGTCATGACCCGTACCATGATCATATCCTGCCATGTCTTGCAACGTCCTGAATCGTGCCATGGCCACGTCCTGACGCGTCCTGACACGTACCGTGGCCACGTCCTGACGCGTCCTGACACGTACCATGGCCATATCCTGCCATGTCCTGCGACATCCTGACTCGTGCCATGACCATGCCCTGCTACGTCCTGACGCGTGCCATGGCCATGTCCTATGACGTCCTGACTCGTGCATGGCCACGCCCTGCCACGTCCTGACGCATGCCATGGCCAGGTCCGGACATGTCCTACGACGTCCCGACTCGTGCCATGGCCATGTCCTGCGTCGTCTTGACTCGTGCCATGGCCACGCCCTGCCATGTCCTGCGACGTCTCGACTCGTGCAATGGCCACGCCCCGCCATGTCCTGACGCGTCCTGACATGTGGCATGGCCATGTCCTGATGCGACCTGACACGTGCCATGGCTACGCCCTGCCATTTCCTGCGACGTCCCGACTCGTGCCATGGCCACGCCTTGCCATGTCCTGACGCGTCCTGACACATGCCATGGCCATGTCCTGATGCGTCCTGACTCATGCCATGGCCATGTCCTGATGCGTCCTGACACGTGCCATGGCCATGTCGTAACGCGTCCTACGACGTCCTGACTCTTGCCATGGCCACGCCCTGCCATGTACTTCGACGTCATAAGTCATCCCTTAGCCACGCCCTGCCATGTCCTGACGTGTCCTGACACGTGCCACTGCCATGTCCTGACGCGTCCTGACACGTGCCATGGTCATGTCCTAACTCGTCCTGCGACGTCCTGACTCGTGCCATGGCCATGTCCTGACACGTGTCGACCGGCCGTCGCCCGACGCTACTGCTCGAACCACCCTGAGTTTCCACCACCGTCGCCAACGACCACCAACATCATTGCGCTTCACATGTTTCTAAGCATTGGTTAGAATTAGACGTGGTGCGACGTGGTGCGGCTTGGAATGACGTTGTGCGATGTCGTGCCATGGTCACGTCCTGACACGTACCATGGCCATGTCCTGACACGTCCAGACACGTACCATGACCATATCCGGCCATGTCCTGTGACGTCCTGGCACGTAATATGGCCATGGCCTGAAACGTCTTGACACGTACCATGACCTTATCCTACCAAATTCTGCAACGTCCTGACACGTTCCATGGCCATGGCCAAACACGTCATGACAGATACCATAACCATATCATGCCATGTCCTGCGACATCCTGAATCGTGCCACAGCCACGTCCTGACGCGTCCTGACACGTACCATGACCATATCCTGCCATGTCCTGTGACGTCCTGACTCGTGCCATGACCACGCCCTGCCACGTCCTAACGCGTGCCATGGCCATGTCCTGCGGCGTCCTGACACGTGCCATGGCCACGCCCTGCCGTGTCCTGCGACGTCCTGACTCGTGCCATCGCCACGCCCTGCCATGTCCTGACGCCTCCCGATTCGTGCCATGGCCATGTCCTGACTCGTCCTGCGACGTCCCGACTCGTGCCATGGCCATGTCCTGACTCGTCCTGCGACGTCCTGACTCGAGCCATGGCCATGTCCTGACACGTGTCGACCAGCCGTCGCTTGACGCTACCGCTCAAACCACCTTGACTTTCCACCACCGCCGCGAATGACCACCAACATCATTGCGCTTGACTTGTTTCCAAGCATTGGTTAGAGTTAGACGTGGTGCGGCTTGGAGCGAAGTAGTGCGATGTCGTGCCATGGCCACGTCTTGACACGTACCATGGCCAAGTCCTGACACGTCCGAACACGTACCATGACCATACCCTGCCATGTCCTACGCGTCCTTACACGTACCATGGCCATGGCCACACACGTCCTGACACGTACCATGACCATATCCTGCCATGTCCTGCGACGTCCTTACACGTACACCATGGCCATGGCCTGACATGTAATGACACGTACCATGATCATATCCTGCCATGTCTTGCGACGTCTTGAATCGTGCCATGGCCACGTCCTGACGCGTCCTAACACGTACCATGGCCACGTCCTGACGCGTCCTGACACGTACCATGGCCATATCCTGCCATGTCCTGCGACATCCTGACTCGTGTTATGACCACGCCCTGCTACGTCCTGAGTGCCATGGCCATATCTTATGACATCCTGACTCGTGCATGGCCACGCCCTGCCACGTCCTGACGCGTGCCATGGCCAGGTCCGGACACGTCCTGCGACGTCCTGACTCGTGCCATGGCCATGTCCTGCGTCGTCCTGACTCGTGCCATGGCCACGCCCTTCCATGTCCTGCGACGTCCCGACTCATGCCATGGCCACGCCGCGCCATGTCCTGACGCGTCCTGACACGTGACATGGCCATGTCCTGATGCGTCCTGACACGTGCCATGGCCATGACCTTCCATGTCCTGCCGCGTCCTTACACGTGCCATGGCCATGTCCTGATGCGTCCTGACTCTTGCCATGGCCATGTCCTGATGCGTCCTGACACGTGCCATGGCCATGTCCTGACGCGTCCTGCGACATCCTGACTCTTGCCATGGCCACGCCCTGCCATGTACTGCGACGTCATGAGTCCTGCCATGGCCACGCCCTGCCATGTCCTGACACGTACCACTGCCATGTCTTGACGCGTCTTGACACGTGCCATGGCCATGTCCTGACTCGTCCTGCGACGTCCTGACTCGTGCCATGGCCATGTCCTGACACGTGTCGACCGGCCGTCACGCGATGCGCTTGCTCGAACCACCCTGAGTTTCCACCACCGTCGCAAACGACTACCAACATCATTGCGCTTGACATGTTTCTAAGCATTGGATAGAATTAGACGTGGCGCGACGTGGTGCGGCTTGGAATGACGTTGTGCGATGTCGTGCCATGGTCACATCCTGACACGTACCATGGCCATGTCGTGACATGTCCAGACACGTACCATGACCATATCCTCCCATGTCCTGCGATGTCCTGTCACCTACCATGGCCATGGCCTGAAACGTCTTGACACGTACCATGACCTTATCCTGCCATATCCTGCGACGTCCTGACATGTTCCATGGCCATGGCCTGACACGTCATGACACGTACCATAGCCATATCTTGCCATGTTCCGCGACTTCCTAAATCGTGCCATGGCCAGGTCCTGACGCGTCCTGACACGTACATTGACCATATCCTACCATGTCCTGTGACGTCCTAACTCGTGCCATGACCACGCCCTGCCACGTCTTTACGCGTGCCATGGCCATGTCCTGCGACATCCTGACTCGTGCCATGGCCACGCCCTGCCCCGTCCTGACGCGTGACATGGCCATGTCCGGACGCGTCCAGACACGTACCATTGCCATAGCCTGCCATGTCCTGCTACGTCCTGACTCGTGCCATGGCCATAGCCTGCCATGTCCTGCGACGTCCTGACTCATGCCATGGCCACGCCCTGCCATGTCCTGACACGTCCTGACACGTGCCATGGCCATGTCCTGACATGTCCTGCGACGTTACGAATCGTACCATGGCCACGCCCTGCCATGTCCTGCGACGTCCTGACTGGTTCCATGGCCACGCCCTGCCATGTTCTGCGACGTCCCGACTCGTGCCATGGCCATGCCCTGCCATGTCCTGACGTGTCCTGACACATGCCATGGCCATGTCCTGATGCGTCCTGACACGTGCCATGGCCACGCCCCGTTGTGTCCTACGACGTCCCGACTCGTGCCATCGCTACGCCCTGCCATGTCCTGACGCGTCCTGACACGTGCCATGGCATGTCCTGATGCGTCTTGACACATGCCATGGCCATGTCCTGATGCGTCCTGACACGTGCCATGGCCATGTCTTGACGCGTCCTGCGACGTCCTAACTCTTGCCATGGCCACGCCCTGCAATATCGTGCGACGTCATGAGTCCTGCCATGGCCACGCTCTGCCATGTCCTGACGTGTCCTGACACGTGCCACTGCCATTTCCTGGCGCGTCCTGAAACGTGCCATGCCCATGTATTGACTCGTCTTGCAACGTCCTGACACGTGCCACGGCCATGTCCTGACACGTGTCGACCAGCCGTCGCCCGACGCTACCGCTCAAACCACCCTGACTTTCCACCAGCACCGCCAACGACCACCAACATCATTGCGCTTGACATGTTTTAAAGCATTGGTTAGAATTAGACGTGGTGCGGCTTGGAGCGACGTAGTGCAATGTCGTGCCATGGTCACGCCCTGAAACGTACCATAGCCATGTCCTCACGTGTCCTGAAACATACCATGACAATATCTTGCCATGTCCTATGACGTCCTGATGCGTGTCATGACCACGCCCTGCCACGACATGACTCGTGCCATGGCCATGTCCTGCGACGTCCTGACTCTTGCCTTGGCCACGCCCTGGCACCTCCTGACGCGTGCCATGGCCATGTCCGGACGCGTCCTGACACGTACCATGGCCATATCCTGCCTGTCCTGCGACGTCCTGACTCGTGCCATGGCCACGCCCTACTATGTCCTGACGCGTACTGACACGTGCCAAGGCCATGTCCTGACACGTCCTGCGACGTCCCGACTCGTGCCATGGCCATGCCCTTACATGTCATGCGACATCCCGACTCGTGCCATGGACACGCCCTGCCATTTCCTGACGCGTCCTGACACGTGCCATGGCCATGTCCTGATGCGTCCTGACACGTGCCATGGCCACGACCTCCCAAGTTCTGCGACGTCCCGACTCGTGCCATCACCACACCCTGCCATGTCCTGACGCATCCAGACACGTGTCATGGCATGTCCTGATGCGTGCTGACACATGCCATGGCCATGTCCTGATGCGTCCTAACACGTGCCATGGCCTTGTCCTGACGCGTCCTGCGACGTCTTAACTCTTGCCAGGGCCACGCCCTGCCATGTCCTGCGATGTCATGAGTCCTGCCATGGCCACGCCCTGCCATGTCCTGACGTGTCCTGACACGTGCCACTGCCATGTCTTGACGCGTCCTGACAAGTGCCATGGCCATGTCCTGACTCGTCCTGCGACGTCCTGACTCGTGCCATGGCCATGTTTTGACACGTGTCGACCGTCCGTCGCCCGACGCTACCGCTCGAACCACCCTGACTTTCAACCACCGCCGCCAACGACCATTAACATCATTACACTTGACATGTTTCTTAGCATTAGTTAGAATTAGACGTGGTGCGTCATGGTGCGGCTTGGAGCGACGTAGTACGATGTCATGCCATGCCCACGTCATGACACGTACCAGGGCCTTGTCCTGACACGTCCTGACACGTACCATGACCATATCCTGCCATGTCCTGCGACGTCCTGTCACGTACCATGGCCATGGCCTTACACGTCCTGACACGTACCATGACCATATCCTACCATGTCCTGCGACAACATGACACGTACCATGGCCATGGCCTGACACGTCATGACACGTACCATGGCCATGTCCTGACGCGTCCTGCAACGTTCTAACACTTACCATGGCCACGCCCTGCCATGTTCAGCGACGTCATGAGTCCTGCCATGGCCACGCCCTGCCATGTCCTGACGTGTCCTGACACGTGTCACTGCCATGTCCTGACGCGTCCTCACACGTGCCATGGGCATGTCCAGATTCGTCCCGCGACGTCCCGACTCGTAGCATGGCCATGTCCTGACTCGTCCTCCGAAGTCCTGAATCGTGCCATGGCCATGTCCTAACACGTGTCGTCCAGCCGTCGCCTGACGCTACCGCTCAAACCACCTTGACTTTCCACCACCACCGCGAACGACCACCAACATCATTGCGCTTGACATGTTTCTAAGCATTGGTTAGAACTAGACGTGGTGCGGTTGGAGCGACGTAGTGCGATGTCGTGCCATGGACACGTCTTGACACGTACCATGGCCAAGTCCTGACACGTCAGAACACGTACCATGACCATACCCTGCCATGTCTTACGCGTCCTTACACGTACCATGGCCATGGCCAGACACATCCTGACACGTACCATGACCATATCCTGCCATGTCTTGCGACGTCCTTACACGTACCATGGCCATGGCCTGACATGTCATGACACGTACCATGATCATATCCTGCCATGTCTTGCAACGTCCTGAATCGTGCCATGGCCACGTCCTGACGCGTCCTGACACGTACCATGGCCACGTCCTGACGCGTCCTGACACGTACCATGGCCATATCCTGCCATGTCCTGCAACATCCTGACTCGTGCCATGACCATGCCCTGCTACGTCCTGACGTGTGCCATGGCCATGTCCTATGATGTCCTGACTCGTCCATGGCCACGCCCAGCCACGTCCTGACGCATGCCATGGCTAGGTCCGGACATGTCCTACGATGTCCCGACTCGTATCATGGCCATGTCCTGCGTCGTCCTGACTCGTGCCATGGCCACGCCCTGCCATGTCCTGCGACGTCTCGACTCATTCCATGGCCACGCCCCACCATGTCCTGACGCGTCCTGACACGTGGCATGGCCATGTCCTGATGCGTCCTGACACGTGCCATGGCCACGCCCTGCCATGTCCTGCGACGTCCCGACTCGTGCCATGGCCACGCCTTGCGATGTCCTGACGCGTCCTGACACATGCCATGGCCATGTCCTGATGCGTCCTGACTCATGCCATGGCCATGTCCTGATGCGTCCTGACACGTGCCATGGCCATGTCCTAACGCGTCCTCCGACGTCCTGACTCTTGCCATGGCCACGCTCTGCCATGTACTTCGACGTCATGAGTCATCCCTTGGCCACGCCCTGCCATGTCCTGACGTGTCCTGACACGTGCCACTGCCATGTCCTGACACGTGCCATGGCCATGTCCTGACTCGTCCTGCGACGTCCTGACTCGTGCCATGGCCATGTCCTGACACGTGTCGACCGGCCGTCGCCCGACGCTACTGCTCGAACCACCCTGAGTTTCCACCACCGTCGCCAACGACCACCAACATCATTGCGCTTGACATGTTTCTAAGCATTGGCAAGAATTAGACGTGGTGCGACGTGGTGCGGCTTGGAGCGACGTTGGGCGATGTCGTGCCATGGTCACGTCCTGACACGTACCATGGCCATGTCCTGACACGTCCTGACACGTACCATGACCATATCCTGCCATGTCCTGCGACGTCCTGTCACGTACCAGTGCCATGGCCTGACACGTCTTGACACGTACCATGACCTTATCCTGCCAAATTCTGCGACGTCCTGACACGTTCCATGGCCATGGCTTGACACGTCATGACACATACCATAACCATATCTTGCCATGTCCTGCGACATCCTGAATCGTGCCACGGCCACGTCCTGACGCGTCCTGACACGTACCATGACCATATCCTGCCATGTCCTGTGACGTCTTGACTCGTTCCATGACCACGCCCTGCCACGTCCTAACGCGTGCCATGACCATGTACTGCGGCGTCCTGACTCGTGTCATGGCTACGCCCTGCCGCGTCCTGACGCGTGCCATGGCCATGTCCGGACTCGAGCCATGGCCATGTCTTGACACGTGTCGACCAGCCGTCGCTTGACGCTACCGCTCAAACCACCTTGTCTTTCCACCACCGCCGCGAACGACCACCAACACCATTGCGCTTGACTTGTTTCTAAGCATTGGTTAGAATTAGACGTGGTGCGGCTTGGAGCGAAGTAGTGCGATGTCGTGCCATGGCCACGTCTTGACACGTACCATCGCCAAGTCCTGACACGTCCGAACACGTACCATGACCATACCCTGCCATGTCCAACGCGTCCTTACACGTCCCATGGCCATGGCCACACACGTCCTGACACGTACCATGACCATATCCTGCTATGTCCTGCGACGTCCTTACACGTACCATGGCCATGGCCTGACACGTCATGACACGTACCATGTCATATCCTGCCATGTCCTGCGACGTCCTGAATCGTGCCATGGCCATGTCCTGACTCGTCCTGCGACGTCCTGACTCGTGCCATGGCCATGTCCTGACACGTGTCGACCGGCCGTCGCCCGACGCTACTGCTCGAACCACCCTGAGTTTCCACCACCGTCGCCAACGACCACCAACATCATTGCGCTTGACATGTTTCTAAGCATTAGTTAGAATTAGACGTGGTGCGACGTGGTGCGGCTTGGAGCGACGTTGGGCGATGTCGTTCCATGGTCACGTCCTGACACGTACCATGGCCATGTCCTGACACGTCCTGACACGTACCATGACCATATCCTGCCATGTCCTGCGACATCCTGTCACGTACCATGGCCATGGCCTGACACGTCTTGACACGTACCATGACCTTATCCTGCCAAATTCTGCGACGTCCTGACACGTTCCATGGCCATGGCTTGACACGCATGACACATACCATAGCCATATCTTGCCATGTCCTGCGACATCCTGAATCGTGCCACGGCCACGTCCTGACGCGTCCTGACACGTACCATGACCATATCCGTCCATGTCCAGTGACGTCCTGACTCGTGCCATAACCAGGCCCTGCCACGTCCTAACGCGTGCGATGGCCATGTCCTGGGGCGTCTTGACTCGTATCATGGCCACGCCCTGCCGCGTCCTGACGCGTGCCATGGCCATGTCCGGACGCGTCCGGACACGTACCATGGCCATAGCCTGCCATGTCCTGCGACGTCCTGACTCGTGCCATGGCCATAGCCTGCCATGTCCTGCGACGTCCTGACTCATGCCATGGCCACGCCCTGCCATGTCCTGACGCGTCCTGACAGATGCCATGGCCATGTCCTGACACGACCTGCAACGTTTCGAATCGTGCCATGGCCACGCCCTCCCATGTCCTGCAATGTCCGGACTCGTGCCATGGCCACGCCCTGCCATGTTCTGCGACGTCCCGACTCGTGCCATGGCCACGCCCATCCATGTCCTGACGCGTCCTGACACGTGTTATGGCCATGTCCTGATGCGTCCTGACACATGCCATGGCCACGCCCTGCCGTGTCCTGCGACGTCCCGACTCGTGACATCGCCACGCCCTTCCATGTCCTCACGCGTCCCGATTCGTGCCATGGCCATGTCCTGACTAGTCGTGCGACGTCCTCACTCGTGCCATGGCCATGTCCTGACTCGTCCTGCGACGTCCTGACTCGAGCCATGGCCATGTCCTGACACGTGTCGACCAGCCGTCGCTTGACGCTACCGCTCAAACCACCTTGACTTTCCACCACCGCCGCGAACGACCACCAATATCATTGCGCTTGACTTGTTTCTAAGCATTGGTTAGAATTAGACGTGGTGCGGCTTGGAGCGAAGTAGTGCCATGGCCACGTCTTGACACGTACCATGGCCAAGTCCTGACACGTTCGAACACGTACCATGACCATACCCTGCCATGTCCTACGCGTCCTTACACGTACCATGGCCATGGCCACACACGTCCTGACACGTACCATGACCATATCTTGCCATGTTCTGCGACGTCCTTACACGTACCATGGCCATGGCCTGACATGTAATGACACGTACCATTATCATATCTTGCCATGTCTTGCAACGTCCTGAATCGTGCCATGGCCACATCCTGACGCGTCCTAACACGTACCATGGCCACGTCCTGACGCGTCCTGACATGTACCATGGCCATATCCTGCCATGTCCTGCGACATCCTGACTCGTGTTATGACCATGCCCTGCTACGTCCTGAGTGCCATGGCCATATCTTATGACGTCCTGACTCGTGCATGGCCACGCCCTGCCACGTCCTGACGCGTGCCATGGCCGGGTCCGGACACGTCCTGTGACGTCCTGACTCGTGCCATGGCCATGTCCTGCGTCGTCCTGACTCGTGCCATGGCCACACCCTTCCATGTCCTGCGACGTCCCGACTCGTGCCATGGCCACGCCGCGCCATGTCCTGACGCGTCCTGACACGTGACATGGCCATGTCCTGATGCGTCCTGACACGTGCCATGGCCATGTCCTGACGCGTCCTGCGACGTCCTGACTCTTGCCATGGCAACGCCCTGCCATGTACTGCGACGTCATGAGTCATGCCATGGCCACGCCCTGCCATGTCCTGACGTGTCCTAACACGTACCACTGCCATGTCCTGACGCGTCTTGACACGTGCCATGGCCATGTCCTGACTCGTCGTGCGACGTCCTGGCTCGTGCCATGGCCATGTCCTGACACGTGTGGACCGGCCGTCACGCGATGCTACTGCTCAAACCACCCTGAGTTTCCACCACCGTCGCAAACGACCACCAACATCATTGCGCTTGACATGTTTCTAAGCATTGCATAGAATTAGATGTGGCGCGACGTGGTGCGGCTTGGAATGACGTTGTGCGATGTCGTGCCATGGTCACGTCCTGACACGTACCATGGCCATGTCCTGACACGTCCAGACACGTACCATGACCATATCCTGCCATGTCCTGCGATGTCCTGTCACGTACCATGGCCATGGCCTGAAAAGTCTTGACACGTACCGTGACCTTATCCTGCCATATCCTGCGACGTCCTGACATGTTCCATGGCCATGGCCTGACACGTCATGACACGTACCATAACCATATCTTGCCATGTCCTGCGACTTCCTGAATCGTGCCATGGCCACGCCCTGCCACGTCTTGACGCGTGCCATGGCCATGTCCTGCGACATCCTGACTCGTGCCATGGCCACGCCTTGCCGCATCCTGACGAGTGCCATGGCCATGTCCGGACGCGTCCAGACACGTACCATGGCCATAGCCTGCCACGTCCTACAACGTCCTGTCTCGTGCCATAGCCATAGCCTGCCATGTCCTGCAACGTCCTGACTCATGCCATGGCCACGCCCTGCCATGTCCTGACGCGTCCTGACACGTGCCATGGCATGTCCTGATGCGTCTTGACACATGCCTTGGCCATTTCCTGATGCGTCCTGACACGTGCCATGGCCATGTCTTGACGCGTCCTGCAACATCCTAACTCTTTCCATGGCCACGCCCTGCAATATCGTGCGACGTCATGAGTCCTGCCATGGCCACGCCCTGCCATGTCCTGACGTGTCCTGACACGTGCCACTGCCATGTCCTGGCGCGTCCTGAAACGTGCCATGGACATGTATTGACTCGTCCTGCAACGTCCTGACTCGTGCCACGGCCATGTCCTGACATGTGTCGACCAGCCGTCGCCCGACGCTACCGCTCAAACCACCCTGACTTTGCACCACCGCCGCCAACGACCACCAACATCATTGCACTTGACACGTTTTAAAGCATTGGTTAGAATTAGACGTGGTGCGACCAGGTGCGACTTGGAGCGACGTACTGCGATGTCGTTCCATGGCCACGTCCTGACACGTACCATGGCCATGTCCTGACACGTCCTGACACGTACCATGACCATATCCTTCCATGTCCTGTGACGTCCTTTCACGTACCATGGCACGTCCTGACACGTACCATGACCATATCCTGCCATGTCCTGCGACGTCCTGACACGTACCATGGCTATGGCCTGACACGTCATGACACGTACCATGACCATATCTTGCCATGTCTTGCGACGTCCTGAATCGAGCCATGGCCACGTCCTGACGCGTCCTGACACATACCATGACCATATCCTGCCATGTCCTGTGACATCCTGACTCGTGCCATGACCACGCCCTTCCACGTCCTGACGCGTTCCATGGCCATGTCCTGCGACGTCCTGACTCGTGCCATGGCCACGCCCTGCCGCGTCCAAACGCGTGCCATGGCCATGTCCGGACGCATCCAGACACGTACCATGGCCATAGCCTGCCATGTCCTGCGACGTCCTGACTCGTGCCATGACCACGCCCTTCCACGTCCCGACTCATGCCATGGCCACGCCCTGCCATGTCCTGACACGTCCTGACACGTGCCATGGCCATCTCCTGACACGTGCCATGGCCACGCCCTGACACGTGCCATGGCCACGCCCTGCCATGTCCTGCGACGTCCTGACTCGTGCCATGGTCACGCCCTGCCATGTTTTGCGACGTCCCGACTCGTGCCATGGCCACGCCCTGCCATGTCCTGACACGTACCATGGTCATGTCCTGACACGTCCCGACACGTACCATGACCATATTCTGCCATGTCCTTCAACGTCCTGTCACGTACCATGGCCATGGCGTGACACGTCTTGACACGTACCATGACCTTATCCTGCCATATCCTGCGACGTCCTGACACGTTCCATGGCCATGGCCTGACACGTCATGACACGTACCATAACCGTATCTTGCCATGTCCTGCGACGTCCTGAATCGTGCCATGGCCACGTCCTGACGCATCCTGACACGTTCCTTGACCATATCATGCCATGTCCTGTGACGTCCTGACTCGTGCCATGACCACGCCGTGCCACGTCCTGACGCGTGCCATGGCCATGTCCTGCGACATCCTGACTCGTGCCATGGCCACGCCCTGCAGCGTCCTGACGCGTGCCAAGGACGTCGCAGGACATGGCAGTATATGGCCATGGTACGTGTCGACCAGCCTTCGCCTGACGCTACCGCTCAAACCACTCTGACTTTCCACCACCGCCGAAAACGACCACCAACATCATTGCGCTTGACATGTTTCTAAGCATTTGTAAGAATTAGACGTGGTGCGGCTTGGAGCGAAGTATTGCGATGTCGTGCCATGGCCACGTCTTGACACGTACTATGGCCAAGTCCTGACACGTCAAAACACGTACCATGACAATACCCTGCCATGTCCCACGCGTCCTTACACGCACCATGGCCATGGCCAGACACGTCCTGACACGTACCATGACCATATCCTGCCATGTCCTGCGACGTCCTTACACGTACCATGGCCATGGCGTGACACGTCTTGACACGTACCATGACCTTATCCTGCCATATTCTGTGACGTCCTGACACGTTCCATGGCCATGGCTTGACACGTCATGACACGTACCATAACCGTATCTTACCATGTCATGCGACGTCCTGAATCGTGCTATGGCCACGTCCTGACGCATCCTGACACGTTCCTTGACCATATCATGCCATGTCCTGTGACGTCCTGACTCGTGCCATGACCACGCCGTGCCACGTCCTGACGCGTGCCATGGCCATGTCCTGCAACGTCCTGACTTGTGCCATGGCCACGCCCTGCAGCGTCCTGACGCGTGCCAAGGACGTCGCAGGACATGGCAGGATATGGCCATGGTACGTGTCGACCAGCCTTCGCCTGACGCTACCGCTCAAACCACCTTGACTTTCCACCACCGCCGCAAACGACCACCAACATCATTGCGCTTGACATGTTTCTAAGCATTGGTTAGAATTAGACGTGGTGCGGCTTGGAGCGAAATAGTGCGATGTCGTGCCATGGCCACGTTTTGACACGTACTATGGCCAAGTCCTGACACGTCAAAACACGTACCATGACAATACCCTGCCATGTCCCACGCGTCCTTACACGCACCATGGCCATGGTCTGACACGTCCTGACACGTACCATGACCATATCTTGCCATGTCCTGCGACGTCCTGACACGTACCATGGCTATGGCCTGACACGTCATGACACGTACCATGACCATATCTTGCCATGTCTTGCGACGTCCTAAATCGTGCCATGGCCACGTCCTGACGCGTCCTGACACATACCATGACCATATCCTTCCATGTCTTGTGACATCCTGACTCGTGCCATGACCACGCCCTTCCACGTCCTGACGCGTTCCATGGCCATGTCCTGCGACGTCCTGACTCGTGCCATGGCCACGCCCTGCCGCGTCCAAACGCGTGCCATGGCCATGTCCGGACGCATCCAGACGCGTACCATGGCCATAGCCTGCCATGTCCTGCGACGTCCTGACTCGTGCCATGACCACGCCCCTCCACGTCCCGACTCATGCCATGGCCACGCCCTGCCATGTCCTGACACGTCCTGACACGTGCCATGGCCATCTCCTGACACGTGCCATGGCCACGCCCTGACACGTGCCATGGCCACGCCCTGCCATGTCCTGCGACGTCCTGACTCGTGCCATGGTCACGCCCTGCCATGTTCTGCGACGTCCCGACTCGTGCCATGGCCACGCCCTGCCATGTCCTGACACGTACCATGGCCATGTCCTGACACGTCCCGACACGTACCATGACCATATCCTGCCATGTCCTGCAACGTCCTGTCACGTACCATGGCCATGGCGTGACACGTCTTGACACGTACCATGACCTTATCCTGCCATATCCTGCGACGTCCTGACACGTTCCATGGCCATGGCCTGACACGTCATGACACGTACCATAACCGTATCTTGCCATGTCCTGCGACGTCCTGAATCGTGCCATGGCCACGTCCTGACGCATCCTGACACGTTCCTTGACCATATCATGCCATGTCCTGTGACGTCCTGACTCGTGCCATGACCACGCCGTGCCACGTCCTGACGCGTGCCATGGCCATGTCCTGCGACGTCCTGACTCGTGCCATGGCCACGCCCTGCAGCGTCCTGACGCGTGCCAAGGACGTCGCAGGACATGGCAGTATATGGCCATGGTACGTGTCGACCAGCCTTCGCCTGACGCTACCGCTCAAACCACTTTGACTTTCCACCACCGCCGAAAACGACCACCAACATCATTGCGCTTGACATGTTTCTAAGCATTTGTTAGAATTAGACGTGGTGCGGCTTGGAGCGAAGTAGTGCGATGTCGTGCCATGGCCACGTCTTGACACGTACTATGGCCAAGTCCTGACACGTCAAAACACGTACCATGACAATACCCTGCCATGTCCCACGCGTCCTTACACGCACCATGGCCATGGCCAGACACGTCCTGACACGTACCATGACCATATCCTGCCATGTCCTGCGACGTCCTTACACGTACCATGGCCATGGCCTGACATGTCATGACACGTACAATGATCATATGCTGCCATGTCTTGCGACGTCCTGAATCGTGCCATGGCCGCGTCCTGACGCGTCCTGACACTTACCATGGCCACGTACTGACGCGTCCTGACACGTACCATGGCCATATGCTGCCATGTCCTGCGACATCTTGACTCGTGCCATGACCACGCCCTGCTAAGTCCTGACGCGTGCCATGGCCATGTTCTGTGACGTCCTGACTCGTGCATGGCCACGCCCTGCCACGTCCTGACGCGTGCCATGGCCAGGTCAGGACACGTCCTGTGACGTCCCGACTCGTGCCACGGCCATGTCCTGCGTCGTACTGACTCGTGTCATGGCCACGCCCTGCCATGTCCTGCGACGTCTCGACTCGTGCCATGGCCACGGCCCGCCATGTCCTTACGCGTCCTGACACGTGCCATGGCCATGTCCTGATGCGTCCTGACACGTGCCATGGCCACGCCCTGCCATGTCCTGCGACGTCCCGACTCGCGCCATGGCCACGCCCTGCCTTGTCCTGACGCGTCCTGACACGTGCCATGGCTATGTCCTGATGCGTCCTGACTCATGCCATGGCCATGTCCTGATGCGTCCTAACACGTGCCATGGCCATGTCCTGACGCGTCCTACGACGTCCTGACTCTTGCCATGGCCACGCCCTGCCATGTCCTGACACGTGCCATGGCCATGTCCTGACACGTCCTGCAACGTTATTACTCGTTCCATGGCCACGCCCTGCCATGTCCAGCAATGTCCCGACTCGTGCCATGGCCACGCCTTGCCATGTTCTGTGACGCTCCGACTCGTGCCATGACCACGCCCTGCCATGTCCTGACACGTGCCATGGCCATGTCTATATGCGTCCTGACATGTGCCATGGCCACGCCCTGCCGTGTCCTGCGATGTCCCGACTCGTGCCATCACCACACCCTGCCATGTACTGACGCGTCTTGACACGTGCCATGGCCATGCCCTGCCACGTAATGACGCATCTTGACACGTGCCATGGCCACGTCCTGACTCATCCTGCGACGTTCTGACTCGTGCCATGACCATGTCCTCCGCGTGTCGACCAGCCATCGCCCGAGGCTACCGCTCAAACCACCTTGACTTTCTACCACCGTCGCCAACGACCACCAACATCATTGCGCTTGACATGTTTCTAAGCATTGGTTAGAATTAGACGTGGTGCGACGTGGTGCGGCTTGGAGAGACGTAGTGCGATGTCGTGCCATGGCCACGTCTTGATACGTACCATGGCCAAGTCCTGACACGTCCTAACACGTACCATGACCATACCCTGCGACGTCCTGTCACGTACCATGGCCAAGGCCTGACACGTCCTGACACGTACCATGACCATATCCTGCCATGTCCTGAGAAGTCCTTACACGTACCATGGCCATGGCCTGACACGTCATGACACGTACCATGATCATATCCTGCCATGTCTTGCAACGTCCTGAATCGTGCCATGGCCACGTCCTGACGCGTACAGACACGTACCATGGACACGTCCTGACACGTACCATGGCCATATGCTGCAATGACCTGCGACATCCTGACTCGTACCATGACCACGCCCTGGTACGTCCTGACGCGTGCCATGGCCAGGTTCTATGACGTCCTGACTCGTGCATGGCCACGCCCTGCCACGTCCCGACGCGTGCCATGGCCAGGTCCGGACACGTCCTGTGACGTCCTGACTCGTGCCATGGCCACGCCCTGCCATGTCCTGCGACGTCCCGACTCGTGCCATGGCCACGCCCCACCATGTCCTGACGAGTCCTGACACATGGCATGGCCATGTCCTGATGCGTCCTGACACGTGCCATGGCCACGCCCTGCCATGTCCTGCGACGTCTGGACTCGTGCCATGGCCACGCCCTGCCATGTCCTGACGCGTCCTGACACGTGCCATGGCCATGTCCTGATGTGTCCTGACTCATGCCATGGCCATGTCCTGATGCGTCCTGACACGTGCCATGGCCATGTCCTAACGCGTCCTACGACGTCCTGACTCTTGCCATGTCCTGCGGCGTCCTGACTCGTGTCATGGCCACGCCCTGCCGCGTCCTAACGCGTGCCATGGCCATGTCCGGACGCGTCCGGACACGTACCATGGCCATAGCCTGCCATGTCCTGCGACGCCTGACTCGTGCCATGGCCATAGCCTGCCATGTCCTGCGACGTCCTGACTCATGCCATGGCCACGCCCTGCCATGTCCTGACGCGTCCTGACACATGCCATGGCCATGTCCTGACACGACCTGCGACGTTTCGAATCGTGCCATGGCCACGCCCTCCCATGTCCTGCGATGTCCGGACTCGTGCCATGGCCACGCCCTGCCATGTTCTGCGACGTCCCAACTCGTGCCATGGCCACGCCCTTCCATGTCCTGACGCGTCCTGGCACGTGTTATGGCCATGTCCTGATGCGTCCTAACACGTGCCATGGCCACGCCCTGCCGTGTCCTGCGACGTCCTGACTCGTGACATCGCCACACCCTGCCATGTCCTGACGCATCCCGATTCGTGCCATGGCCATGTCCTGACTCGTCCTGCGACGTCCTGACTCGTGCCATGGCCATGTCCTGACTCGTCCTGCGACGTCCTGACTCGAGCCATGGCCATGTCCTGACACGTGTCGACCAGCCGTCGCTTGACGGTACCGCTCAAACCACCTTGACTTTCCACCACCGCCGCGAACGACCACCAACATCATTGCGCTTGACTTGTTTCTAAGCATTGGTTAGAATTAGACGTGGTGCAACTTGGAGCGAAGTAGTGCGATGTCGTGCCATGGCCACGTCTTGACACGTACCATGGCCAAGTCCTGACACGTCCGAACACGTACCATGACCATACCCTGCCATGTCCTACGCGTCCTTACACGTACAATGGCCATGGCCACACACGTCCTGACACCATATCCTGCCATGTCCTGCGACGTCCTTACACGTACTATGGCCATGGCCTGACATGTAATGACACGTACCATTATCATATCCTACCATGTCTTGCAACGTCCTGAATCGTGCCATGGCCACGTCCTGATGCGTCCTAACACGTACCGTGGCCACGTCCTGATGCGTCCTGACAAGTACCATGGCCATATCCTGCCATGTCCTGCGACATCCTGACTCGTGTTTTGACCATGCCCTGCTACGTCCTGAGTGCCATGGCCATATCTTATGACGTCCTGACTCGTGCATGGCTACGCCCTGCCACGTCCTGACGCGTGCCATGACCGGGTCAGGACACGTCCTGCGACGTCCTGAATCGTGCCATGGCCATGTCCTGCGTCGTCCTGACTCGTGCCATGGCCACGCCCTTCCATGTCATGCGACGTCCCGACTCGTGCCATGGCCATGTCCTGATTCGTCCTGACACGTGCCATGGCCACGCCCTGCCATGTCCTGCGACGTCCCGACTCGTGCCATGGCCATGACCTGTCATGTCCTGACGCATCCTTACAGGTGCCATGGCCATGTCCTGATGCGTCCTGACTCTTGCCATGGCCATGTCCTGATGCGTCCTGACACGTGCCATGGCCATGTCCTGACGCGTCCTGCGACGTCCTGACTCTTGCCATGGCAACGCCCTGCCATGTACTGCGACGTCATGAGTCATGCCATGGCCACGCCCTGCCATGTCCTGACGTGTCCTAACACGTTTCACTGCCATGTCCTGACGCGTCTTGACACGTGCCATGGCCATGTCCTGACTCGTCGCGCGACGTCCTGACTCGTGCCATGGCCATGTCCTGACACGTGTCGACCGGCCGTCACGCGATGCTACTGCTCGAACCACCCTGAGTTTCCACCACCGTCGCAAATGACCACCAACATCCTTGCGCTTGACATGTTTCTAAGCATTGGATAGAATTAGACGTGGCACGACGTGGTGCGGCTTGGAATGACGTTGTGTGATGTCGTGCCATGGTCACGTCCTGACACGTACCATGGCCATGTCCTGACACGTCCAGACATGTACCATTACCATATCCTGCCATGTCCTGCGATGTCCTGTCACGTACCATGGCCATGGCCTGAAACGTCTTGACATGTACCGTGACCTTATCCTGCCATATCCTGCGACGTCCTGACATGTTCCATGGCCATGGCCTGACACGTCATGACACGTACCATAACCATATCTTGCCATGTCCTGCGACTTCCTGAATCGTGCCATGGCCACGTCCTGACGCGTCCTGACACGTACATTGACCATATCCTGCCATGTCTTGTGACGTCCTGACTCGTGCCATGACCACGCCCTGCCACGTCTTGATGCGTGCCATGGCCATGTCCTGCGACATCCTGACTCGTGCCATGGCCACGCCTTGCCGCATCCTGACGCGTGCCATGGCCATGTCCGGACGCGTCCAGACACGTACCATGGCCATAGCCTGCTATGTCCTAATACGTCCTGTCTCGTGCCATGGCCATAGCCTGCCATGTCCTGCAACGTCCTGACTCATGCCATGGCCACGCCCTGCCATGTCCTGACGCGTCCTGACACGTGCCATGGCATGTCCTGATGCGTCTTGACACATGCCTTGGCCATTTCCTGATGCGTCCTGACACGTGCCATGGCCATGTCTTGACGCGTCCTGTGACGTCCTAACTCTTTCCATGGCCACGCCCTGCAATATCGTGCGACGTCATGAGTCCTGCCATGGCCAAGCCCTGCCATGTCCTGACGTGTCCTGACACGTGCCACTGCCATGTCCTGGCGCGTCCTGAAACGTGCCATGGCCATGTATTGACTCGTCCTGCGACGTCCTGACTCGTGGCACAGCCATGTCCTGACACGTGTCGACCAGCCGTTGCCCGACGCTACCGCTCAAACCACCCTGACTTTCCACAGCCGCCGCCAACGACCACCAACATCATTGCACTTGACACGTTTTAAAGCATTGGTTAGAATTAGACGTGGTGCGACCAGGTGCGACTTGGAGCGACGTACTGCGATGTCGTGCCATGGCCACGTCCTGACACGTACCATGGCCATGTCCTTACACGTCTTGACACGTACCATGACCATATCCTTCCATGTCCTGCGACGTCCTTTCACGTACCATGGCACATCCTGACATGTACCATGACCATATCCTGCCATGTCCTGCGACGTCCTGACACGTACCATGGCTATGGCCTGACACGTCATGACACGTACCATGACACCATATCTTGCCATGTCTTGCGACCTCCTGAATCGTGCCATGGCCACGTCCTGACGTGTCCTCACACATACCATGACCATATCCTGCCATGTCCTGTGACATCCTAACTCGTGCCATGACCACGCCCTTCCACGTCCTGACGCGTGCCATGGCCATGTCCTGCGACGTCCTGACTCGTGCCATGGCCACGCCCTGCCGCGTCCTAACGCGTGCCATGGCCATGTCCGGACGCGTCCAGACACGTACCATGGCCATAGCCTGCCATGTCCTGCGACGTCCTGACTCATGCCATGACCACGCCCTTCCACGTCCCGACTCATGCCATGGCCACGCCCTGCCATGTCCTGACACGTCCTGACACGTGCCATGGCCATGTCTTGACACGTGCCATGGCCACGCCCTGACACGTGCCATGGCCACGCCCTGCCATGTCCTGCGACGTCCTGACTCGTGCCATGGTCACGCCCTGCCATGTTCTGCGACGTCCCCACTCGTGCCATGGCCACGCCCTTCCATGTCCTGACACGTACCATGGCCATGTCCTGACACGTCCCGACACGTACCATGACCATATCCTGCCATGTCCTGCAACGTCCTGTCACGTACCATGGCCATGGCGTGACACGTCTTGACACGTACCATGACCTTATCCTGCCATATCCTGCGACGTCCTGACACGTTCCATGGCCATGGCCTGACACGTCATGACACGTACCATAACCGTATCTTGCCATGTCCTGCGACGTCCTGAATCGTGCTATGGCCACGTCCTGACGCATCCTGACACGTTCCTTGACCATATCATGCCATGTCCTGTGACGTCCTGACTCGTGCCATGACCACGCCGTGCCACGTCCTGACGCGTGCCATGGCCATGTCCTGCGACGTCCTGACTCGTGCCATGACCACGCCCTGCAGCGTCCTGACGCGTGCCAAGGACGTCGCAGGACATGGCAGGATATGGCCATGGTACGTGTCGACCATCCTTCGCCTGACGCTACCGCTCAAACCACCTTGACTTTCCACCACCGCCGCAAACGACCACCAACATCATTGCGCTTGACATGTTTCTAAGCATTGGTTAGAATTAGACGTGGTGCGGCTTGGAGCGAAGTAGTGCGATGTCGTGCCATGGCCACGTTTTGACACGTACTATGGCCAAGTCCTGACACGTCAAAACACGTAACATGACAATACCCTGCCATGTCCCACGCGTCCTTACACGCACCATGGCCATGGCCAGACACGTCCTGACACGTACCATGACCATATCCTGCCATGTCCTGCGACGTCCTTACACGTACCATGGCCATGGCCTGACATGTCATGACACGTACAATGATCATATGCTGCCATGTCTTGCGACATCCTGAATCGTGCCATGGCCGCGTCCTGACGCGTCCTGACACGTACCATGGCCACGTACTGACGCGTCCTGACACGTACCATGGCCATATGCTGCCATGTCCTGCGACATCCTGACTCGTGCCATGACCACGCCCTGCTAAGTCCTGACGCGTGCCATAGCCATGTTCTATGACGTCCTGACTCGTGCATGGCCACGCCCTGCCACGTCCTGACGCGTGCCATGGCCAGGTCAGGACACGTCCTGTGACGTCCCGACTCGTGCCACGGCCATGTCCTGCGTCGTACTGACTCGTGTCATGGCCACGCCCTGCCATGTCCTGCGACGTCTCGACTCATGCCATGGCCACGGCCCGCCATGTCCCTACGCGTCCTGACACGTGCCATGGCCATGTCCTGATACGTCCTGAGTGCCATGGCCATATCTTATGACGTCCTGACTCGTGCATGGCCACGCCCTGCCACGTCCTGACGCGTGCCATGGCCGGGTCCGGACACGTCCTGCGACGTCCTGAATCGTGCCATGGCCATGTCCTGCGTCGTCCTGACTCGTGCCATGGCCACGCCCTTCCATGTCATGCGACGTCCCGACTCGTGCCATGGCCATGTCCTGATTCGTCCTGACACGTGCCATGGCCACGTTCTGCCATGTCCTGCGACGTCCTGACTCGTGCCATGGCCACGCCCTGCCATGTCCTGACGCGTCCTGACACGTGCCATGGCTATGTCCTGATGTGTCCTGACTCATGCCATGGCCATGTCCTGATGCGTCCTGACACGTGCCATGGCCATGTCCTGACGCGTCCTGCGACGTCCTGACTCTTGCCATGGCCACGCCCTGCCATGTCCTGACACGTGCCATGGCCATGTCCTGACACATCCTGCGACGTTATTACTCGTTCCATGGCCACGCCCTGCCATGTCCAGCAATGTCCCGACTCGTGCCATGGCTACGCTTTGTCATGTTCTGCGACGTTCCGACTCGTGCCATGACCACGCCCTGCCATGTCCTGACACGTGCCATGGCCATGTTCATATGCGTCCTGACATGTGCCATGGCCACGCCCTGCCGTGTCCTGCGATGTCCCGACTCGTGCCACCACCACACCCTGCCATGTACTGACGCATCTTGACACGTGCCATGGCCACGCCCTGCCATGTACTGATGCGTCTTGACACGTGCCATGGCCACGTCCTGACTCGTCCTGCGACGTTCTGACTCGTGCCATGGCCATGTCCTCACACGTGTCGACCAGCCGTCGCCCGACGCTACCGCTCAAACCACCTTGACTTTCTACCACCGTCGCCAACGACCACCAACATCATTGCGCTTGACATGTTTCTAAGCATTGGTTAGAAGTAGACGTGGTGCGACGTGGTGCGGCTTGGAGAGACGTAGTGCGATGTCGTGCCATGGCCACGTCTTGATACGTACCATGGCCAAGTCCTGAAACGTCCTAACACGTACCATGACCATACCCTGCGACGTCCTGTCACGTACCATGGCCATGGCCTGACACGTCCTGACACGTACCATGACCATATCCTGCCATGTCCTGAGAAGTCCTTACACGTACCATGGCCATGGCCTGACACGTCATGACACGTACCATGATCATATCCTGCCATGTCTTGCAACGTCCTGAATCGTGCCATGGCCACGTCCTGACGCGTACAGACACGTACCATGGCCACGTCCTGACGCGTCCTGACACGTACCATGGCCATATGCTGCAATGACCTGCGACATCCTGACTCGTACCAAGACCACGCCCTGCTACGTCCCGACGCGTGCCATGGCCAGGTTCTATGACGTCCTGACTCGTGCATGGCCACACCCTGCCACGTCCTGACGCGTGCCATGGCCAGGTCCGGACACGTCCTATGAAGTCCTGACTCGTGCAATGGCCATGTCCTGCGTCGTCCTGACTCGTGCCATGGCCACGCCCTGCCATGTCCTGCGACGTCCCGACTCGTGCCATGGCCACGCCCCGCCATGTCTTGACGAGTCCTGACACGTGGCATGGCCATGTCCTGATGCGTCCTGACACGTGCCATGGCCACGCCCTGCCATGTCCTGCGACATCCGGACTCGTGCCATGGCCACGCCCTGCCATTGTCCTGACGCGTCCTGACACGTGCCATGGCCATGTCCTGATGCGTCCTGACTCATGCCATGGCCATGTCCTGATGCGTCCTGACACGTGCCATGGCCATGTCCTGACGCGTCCTACGACGTCCTGACTCTTGCCATGGCCACGCCCTACCATGTCCTGACACGTGCCATGGCCATGTCCTGACACGTCCTGCAACGTTATTACACGTTCCATGGCCACGCCCTGCCATGTCCTGCGACGTCCCGACTCGTGCCATGGCCACGCATTGCCATGTTCTGCGGCGTCCCGACTCATGCCATGGCCACGCCCTGCCATGTCCTGACACGAGCCATGGCCATGTCCTGATGCGTCCTGACATGTGCCATGGCCACGCCCTGCCGTGTTCTGCGATGTCCCGACTCGTGCCATCCGCGCGCCCTGCCATGTCCTGACGCGTATTGACACGTGCCATGGCATGTTGTGATGCGTCCTGACACATGCCATGGCATGGTCCTGATGCGTCCTGACACGTGCCATGGCGATGTCCTGACGTGTCCTGCAACGTTCTAACTTTTGCCATAGCCACGCCCTGCCATGTCCTGCGACGTCACGAGTCCTGCCATGGCCACGCCCTGCCATGTCCTGACGTGTCCTGACACGTGCCACTGCCATGTCCTGACATGTCCTGACACGTGCCACTGCCATGTCCAGACGCATCCTGACACGTGCCATAGCCATGTCCTGACTCGTCCTGCGACGTCCTGACTCGTGCCATGGCCACGTCCTGACTCGTCCTGCGACGTCCTGACTCGTGCCATGCCCATGTCCTCACACGTGTCGACCAGCCGTCACCCGACGCTACCGCTCAAACCACCTTGACTTTCCACCACCGCCGCAACGACCACCAACATCATTGCGCTTGACATGTTTCTAAGCATTGGTTAGAATTAGACGTGGTGCGATGTGGTGCGGCTTGGAGCGACGCAGTGCGATGTCGTGCCATGTCCTGATATGTCGTGACACGTGGCATGGCCATGTCCTGATGCGTCCTGACACGTGCCATGGCCACGCCCTACCATGTCCTGCGACGTCCCGACTCGTGCCATGGCCACGCCCTGCCATGTCCTGACGCGTCCTAACACGTGCCATGGCCATGTCCTGATGCGTCCTGACTCATGCCATGGCCATGTCCTGATGCGTCCTGACACATGCCATGGCCATGCATTGCCATGTTCTGCAGCGTCCCGAGTCATGCCATGGCCACGCCCTGCCATGTCCTGGCACGTGCCATGGCCATGTCCTGATGCGTCCTGACATGTGCCATGGCCACGCCCTGCCGTGTTCTGCGATGTCCCGACTCGTGCCATCCCCGCGCCCTGCCATGTCCTGACGCGTCTTGACACGTGCCATGGCATGTCGTGATGCGTCCTGACACATGCCATGGCATGGTCCTGATGCGTCCTGACACGTGCCATGGCGATATCCTGACGCGTCCTGCAACGTTCTAACTTTTGCCATAGCCACGCCCTGCCATGTCCTGCGACGCCATGAGTCCTGCCATGGCCACGCCCTGCCATGTCCTGACGTGTCCTGACACGTGCCACTGCCATGTCCTGACATGTCCTGACACGTGCCACTGCCATGTCCAGACGCATCCTGACACGTGCAAAAGCCATGTCCTGACTCGTCCTGCGACGTCCTGACTTGTGCCATGGCCACGTCCTGACTCGTCCTGCGACGTCCTAACTCGTGCCATGCCCATGTCCTCACACGTGTCGACCAGCCGTTGCCCGACGCTACCGCTCAAACCACCTTGAGTTTCCACCACCGCCGCAACGACCACCAAAATCATTGCGCTTGACATGTTTCTAAGCATTTGTTAGAATTAGACGTGGTGCGACGTGGTACGGCTTGGAGCGACGCAGTGCGATGTCGTGCCATGTCCTGATATGTCGTGACACGTGGCATGGCCATGTCCTGATGCGTCCTGACACGTGCCATGGCCACGCCCTACCATGTCCTGCGACGTCCCGACTCGTGCCATGGCCACGCCCTGCCATGTCCTGACGCGTCCTGACACGTGCCATGGCCATGTCCTGATGCGTCCTGATTCATGCCATGGCCATGTCCTGATGCGTCCTGACACATGCCATGGCCACGCATTGCCATGTTCTGCGGCGTCCCGAGTCATGCCATGGCCACGCCCTGCCATGTCCTGGCACGTGCCATGTCCATGTCCTGATGCGTCCTGACATGTGCCATGGCCACGCCCTGCCGTGTTCTGCGATGTCCCGACTCGTGCCTTCCCCGCGCCCTGCCATGTCCTGACGCGTCTTGACACGTGCCATGGCATGTCGTGATGCGTCCTGACACATGCCATGGCATGGTCCTGATGCGTCCTGACACGTGCCATGGCGATATCCTGACGCGTCCTGCAACGTTCTAACTTTTGCCATAGCCACGCCCTGCCATGTCCTGCGACGCCATGAGTCCTGCCATGGCCACGCCCTGCCATGTCCTGACGTGTCCTGACACGTGCCACTGCCATGTCCTTACATGTCCTGACACGTGCCACTGCCATGTCCAGACGCATCCTGACACGTGCCAAAGCCATGTCCTGACTCGTCCTGCGACGTCCTGACTCGTGCCATGGCCACGTCCTGACTCGTCCTGCGACGTCCTAACTCGTGCCATGCCCATGTCCTCACACATGTCGACCAGCCGACGCCCGACGCTACCGCTCAAACCACCTTGAGTTTCCACCACCGCCGCAACGACCACCAACATCATTGCGCTTCACATGTTTCTAAGCATTGGTTAGAATTAGACGTGGTGCGACGTGGTGCGGCTTGGAGCGACGCAGTGCGATGTCGTGCCATGTCCTGATATGTCGTGACACGTGGCATGGCCATGTCCTGATGCGTCCTGACACGTGCCATGGCCACGCCCTACCATGTCCTGCGACGTCCCGACTCGTGCCATGGCCATGCCCTACCATGTCCTGCGACGTCCCGACTCGTGCCATGGCCACGCCCTGCCATGTCCTGACGCGTCCTGACACGTGCCATGGCCATGTCCTGATGCGTCCTGACTCATGCCATGGCCATGTCTTGATGCGTCCTGACACATGCCATGGCCACGCATTGCCATGTTCTGCGGCGTCCCGAGTCATGCCATGGCCACGCCCTGCCATGTCCTGGCACGTGCCATGGCCATGTCCTGATGCGTCCTGACATGTGCCATGGCCACGCCCTGCCGTGTTCTGCGATGTCCCGACTCGTGCCATCCCCGCGCCCTGCCATGTCCTGACGCGTCTTGACACGTGCCATGGCATGTCGTGATGCGTCCTGACACATGCCATGGCATGGTCCTGATGCGTCCTGACACGTGCCATGGCGATATCCTGACGCGTCCTGCAACGTTCTAACTTTTGCCATAGCCACGCCCTGCCATGTCCTGCGACGCCATGAGTCCTGCCATGGCCACGCCCTGCCATGTCCTGACATGTCCTGACACGTGCCACTGCCATGTTCTGACATGTCCTGACACGTGCCACTGCCATGTCCAGACGCATCCTGACACGTGCCAAAGCCATGTCCTGACTCGTCCTGCGACGTCCTGACTCGTGCCATGGCCACGTCCTGACTCGTCCTGCGACGTCCTAACTCGCCCGACGCTACCGCTCAAACCACCTTGAGTTTCCACCACCGCCGCAACGACCACCAACATCATTGCGCTTGACATGTTTCTAAGCATTGGTTAGAATTAGACGTGGTGCGACGTGGTGCGGCTTGGAGCGACACAGTGCGATGTCGTGCCATGTCCTGATATGTCCTGACACGTGGCATGGCCATGTCCTGATGCATCCTGACACGTGCCATGGCCACGCCCTACCATGTCCTGCGACGTCCCGACTCGTGCCATGGCCACGCCTTGCCATGTCCTGACGCGTCATGACACGTGCCATGGCCATGTCCTGATGCGTCCTGACTCATGCCATGGCCATGTCCTGATGCGTCCTGACACGTGCCATGGCCATGTCCTGATGCGTCCTACGACGTCCTGACTCTTGCCATGGCCACGCCCTGCCATGTCCTGACACGTGCCATGGCCATGTCCTGACACGTCCTGCGACGTTATTACACGTTCCATGGCCACGCCCTGCCATGTCCTGCGCGTCCCGACTCGTGCCATGGCCACGCATTGCCATGTTCTGCGGCGTCCCGACTCATGCCATGGCCACGCCCTGCCATGTCCTGACACGTGCCATGGCCATGTCCTGATGCGTCCTGACATGTGCCATGGCCACGCCCTGCCGTCTTCTGCGGTGTCCCGACTCGTGCCATCCCCGCGCCCTGCCATGTCCTAACGCGTCTTGACACGTGCCATGGCATGTCGTGATGCGTCCTGACACATGCCATGGCATGGTCCTGATGCGTCCTGACACATGCCATGGCATGGTCCTGATGCGTCCTGACACGTGCCATGGCAATGTCCTGACGCGTCCTGCCAAAGCCACGCCCTGCCATGTCCTGCGACGTCATGAGTCCTACCATGGCCACGCCCTGCCATGTCCTGACGTGTCCTGACACGTGCCACTGCCATGTCCTGACTTGTCCTGAAACGTGCCACTGCCATGTCCAGACGCGTCCTGACACGTGCCATAGCCATGTCCTGACTCGTCCTGCGACGTCCTGACTCGTGCCATGGCCACGTCCTGACTCGTCCTGCGACGTCCTGACTCGTGCCATGGCCATGTCCTAACACGTGTCGACCAGCCGTCGCCCGACGCTACCGCTCAAACCAACTTGACTTTCCACCACCGCCGCCAACGACCACCAACATCATTGCGCTTGACATGTTTCTAAGCATTGGTTAGAATTAGACGCGGTGCGGCTTGGAGCGACGTAGTGCGATGTCGTGCCATGGCCACGTCTTGACACGTACCATGGCCAAGTCCTGACACGTCCTAACACATATCATGACCATATCCTGCCATGTCCTGCGAAGTCCTTACACGTACCATGGCCATGGCGTGACACGTCATGACACGTACCATGATCATATCCTGCCATGTCTTGAAACGTCCTGAATCGTGCCATGGCCACGTCCTGACGCGTCCTGACACGTACCATGGCCACGTCCTGACGCGTGCTAACACGTACCATGGCCATATCCTGCCATGTCCTGCGAGATCCTAACTCGTGCCATAACCACGCCCTGCTACGTCCTGCCGCATGCCATGGCCATTTCCTGTGACGTCCTGACTCGTGCCATGGCCACTCCCTGCCACGTCCATACGCGTGCCATGGCCATGTCCGGACACGTCCTGCGACGTCCCGACTCGTTCCATTGCCATGTCCTGCGACGTCCTGACGCGTGCCATGGCCATGTCCTTTGACGTCCAGACTCGTGCCATGGCCATGCCCTGCCACGTCCTGACGCGTGCCATGGCCATGTCCGGACACGTCCTGCGACGTCCTGACTCGTGCCATGGCCATGTTCTGACACGTGTCATCCAGCCGTCGCCTGATGCTACCGCTCAAACCACCTTGACTTTCCACCACCACCGCGAACGACCACCAACATCATTGCGCTTCACATGTTTCTAAGCATCGGTTAGAATTAGACGTGGTGCGGCTTGGAGCGACGTAGTGCGATGTCGTGCCATGGCCACGTCTTGACACGTACCATGGCCAAGTCCTGACACGTCCGAACACGTACCATGACCATACCCTGCCATGTCCTACGCGTCGCCCGACGCTACCGCTCGAACCACCCTGACTTTCCACCACCGCCGCCAACGACCACCAACATCATTACGCTTGACACGTTTCTTAGCATACGTTAGAATTATACGTGGTGCGACGTGGTGCGGCTTGGAGCGACGTAGTGCGATGTCGTGCCATGCCCACATCATGACACGTACCATGGCCATGTCCTGACACGTACCATGACCATATCCTTCCTTGTCCTGTGACGTCCTGTCACGTACCATGGTCATGGCCTTACACGTCCTGACATGTACCATGACCATATCCTACTATGTCCTGCGACATCCTGACACGTACCATGGCCATGGCCTGACACGTCATGACACGTACCATGGCCATGTCCTGACGCGTCCTGCAACGTTCTAACTCTTGCCATGGCCACGCCCTGCCATGTCCAGCGACGTCATGAGTCCTGCATGGCCACGCCCTGCCATGTCCTGACGTGTCCTGACACGTGTCACTGCCATGTCCTGACGCGTCCTCACACGTGCCATGGCCATGTCCTGACTCGTCCTGCGACGTCCCGACTCGTGGCATGACCATGTCCTGACTCGTCCTCCGACGTCCTGACTCGTGCCATGGCCATGTCCTGACACGTGTCGTCCAGCCGTCGCCTGACGCTACCGCTCAAACCACCTTGACTTTCCACCACCACCGCAAACAACCACCAACATCATTGCGCTTGACATGTTTCTAAGCATTGGTTAGAATTAGACGTGGTGCGGCTTGGAGCGACATAGTGCAATGTCGTGCCATGGCCACGTCTTGACACGTACCATGGCCAAGTCCTGACACGTCCGAACACGTACCATGACCATACCCTGCCATGTCCTACGCGTCCATACACGTACAATGGCCATGGCCAGACACGTCCTGACACGTAACATGACCATATCCTGCCATGTCCTGCGACGTCCCTACACGTACCATGGCCATGGCCTAACATGTCATGACACGTACCATGATCATATCCTGCCATGTCTTGCAACGTCCTGATTCGTGCCATGGCCACGTCCTGACACGTACCATGGCCACGTCCTGACGCGTCCTGACACGTACCATGGCGATATCCTGCCATGTCCTGCGACATCCTGACTCGTGCCATGGCCATGCCCTGCTACGTCCTAACGCGTGCCATGGCCATGTCCTATGACCTCCTGACTCGTGCATGGCCACGCCCTGCCACGTCCTGACGCATGCCATGGCTAGGTCCGGACATGTCCTACGACGTCCCGACTCGTGCCATGGCCATGTCATGCGTCGTCCTGACTCGTGCCATGGCCACGCCCTGCCATGTCCTGCGACGTCTCGACTCGTGCCATGGCCACGCCCCGCCATGTCTTGACGCGTCCTGACACGTGGCATGGCCATGTCCTGATGCGTCCTGACACGTGCCATGGCCACGCCCTGCCATGTCCTGCGACGTCCCGACTCGTGCCATGGCCACGCCTTGCCATGTCCTGACGCGTCCTGACATATGCCATGGCCATGTCCTGATGCGTCCTGACTCATGCCATGGCCATGTCCTGATGCGTCCTGACACGTGCCATGGCCATGTCCTGACGCGTCCTACGACGTCCTGACTCTTGCCATGGCCACGCCTTGCCATGTACTGCAACGTTATGAGTCATCCCTTGGCCACGCCCTGCCATGTCCTAACGTGTCCTGACACGTGCCACTGCCATATCCTGACGCGTCCTGACACGTGCCATGGCCATGTCCTGACTCGTCCTGCGACGTCCTGACTCGTGCCATGGCTATGTCCTGACATGTGTCGACCAGCTGTCGCCCGACGCTACTGCTCGAACCACCCCCGTTTCCACCACTGTCGCCAACGACCACCAACATCATTGCGTTTGACATGTTTCTAAGCATTGGTTAGAATTAGACGTGGTGCGACGTGGTGCGGCTTGGAGCGACGTTGTGCGATGTCGTGCCATGGTCACGTCCTGACACGTACCATGGCCATGTCTTGACACGTCCTGACACGTACCATGACCATATCCTGCCATGTCCTGCGATGTCCTGTCACGTACCATGGCCATGGCCTGACACGTCTTGACACCTACCATGACCTTATACGGCCAAATCCTGCGACGTCCTGACACGTTCCATGGCCATGGCCTGACACGTCATGACACGTACCATAACCATATCTTGCCATGTCCTGCAACATCCTGAATCGTGCCACGGCCACGTCCTGATGCGTCCTGACACGTACCATGACCATATCCTGCCATGTCCTGTGACGTCCTGACTCGTACCATGACCACGCCCTGCCACGTCCTGACGCGTGCCATGGCCATGTCCTGCGACGTCCTGACTCGTGCAACGCCACGCCCTGCCGCGTCCTGACGCGTGCCATGGCCATGTCCGGACGCGTCCGGACACGTACCATGGCCATAGCCTGCCATGTCCTGCGATGTCCTCACTTGTGCCACGGCCATGTCCTGATGTGTCCTGACACGTGTCGACCAGCCGTCGCCCGACGCTACCGCTCAAACCACCCTGACTTTCCACCACCGCCGCCAACGACCACCAACATCATTGCGCTTGACATGTTTCAAAGCATTGGTTAATATTAGACGTGGTGCGACCAGGTGCGACTTGGAGCGACGTACTGCGATGTCGTGCCATGGCCACGTCCTGACACATACCATGGCCAAGTCCTGACACGTCCTGACACATACCATGACCATATCCTGCCATGTCCAGCGACGTCCTGTCACGTACCATGGCACGTCCTGACACGTACCATGACCATATCCTGCCATGTCCTGCGACGTCCTGACACGTACCATGGCTATGGCCTGACACGTCATGACACGTACCATGACCATATCTTGCCATGTCTTGCGACGTCCTGAATCGTGCCATGGCCACGTCCTGACGCGTCCTGACACATACCATGACCATATCCTGCCATGTCCAGTGACATCCTGACTCGTGCCATGACCACGCCCTTCCACGTCCTGACGCATGCCATGGCCATGTCCTACGACGTCCAGACTCGTGCCATTGCCACGCCCTGCCGCGTCCTGACGCGTGCCATGGCCATGTCCGGACGCGTCCAGACACGTACCATGGCCATAGCCTGCCATGTCCTGCGACGTCCTGACTCGTGCCATGACCACGCCCTTCCACGTCCTGACTCATGCCATGGCCACGCTCTGCCATGTCCTGACACGTCCTGACACGTGCCATGGCCATGTCCTGACATGTCCTGCGAGGTTACGACTCGTGCCATGGCCACGCCCTGCCATGTCCTGCGACGTCCTGACTCGTGCCGTGGCCACGCCCTGCCATGTTCTGCGACGTCCCGACTCGTGCCATGGCCACGCCTTGCCATGTCCTGACACGTACCATGGCCATGTCCTGACACGTCGCGACACGTACCATGACCATATCCTGCCATTTCCTGCAACGTCCTGTCAGGTACCATGGCCAAGGCCTGACACGTCTTGACACGTACCATGACCTTATCCTGCCATATCCTGCGACGTCCTGACACATTCCATGGCCATGGCCTGACACGTCATGACACGTACCATAACCGTATCTTGCCATGTCCTGCGACGTCCTGAATCGTGCCATGGCCACGTCCTGACGCCCTGACACGTTCCATGACCATATCATGCCATGTCCTGTGACATCCTGAATCGTGCCATGACCACGCCATGCCACTTCCTGACGCGTGCCATAGCCATGTCCTGCGACGTCCTGACTCGTGCCATGGACACGCCCTGCAGCGTCCTGACGCGTGCCAAGGACGTCGCAGGACATGGCAGGATATGGCCATGGTAAAAACGTGTCGACCAGCCTTCACCTGACGCTACCGCTCAAACGACCTTGACTTTCCACCACCGCCGCAAACGACCACCAACATCATTGCGCTTGACATGTTTCTAAGCATTGGTTAGAATTAGATGTGGTGCGGCTTGGAGCGACGTAGTGCGATGTCGTGCCATGGACACGTCTTTACATGTACTATGGCCAAGTCCTGACACGTCCGAACACGTACCATGACAATACCCTGCCATGTCCTACGCGTCCTTACACGTACCATGGCCATGGCCAGACACGTCCTGACACGTACCATGACCATATCCTGCCATGTCCTGCGACCTCCTTACACGTATCATGGCCATGGCCTGACATGTCATGACACGTACCATGATCATATCCTGCCATGTCTTGCGATGTCCTGAATCGTACCATGGCCACGTCCTGACACGTACCATGGCCACGTCCTGACGCGTCCTGACACGTACCATGGCCATATGCTGCCATGTCCTGCGACATCCTGACTCGTGCGATGACCACGCCCTGCTAAGTCCTGACGCGTGCCATGGCCATGTTCTATGACGTCCTGACTCGTGCATGGCCACGCCCTGCCACATCCTGACGCGTGCCATGGCCAAGTCCGGATACGTCCTGTGACGTCCCGACTCGTGCCATGGCCATGTCCTGCATCGTACTGACTCGTGCCATGGCCACGCCTTTCCATGTACTGCGACGTCCCGACTCGTGCCATGGCCACGGCTCGCCATGTCCTTATGCGTCCTGACACGTGCCATGGCCATGTCCTGATGCGTCCTGACACGTGCCATGGCCACGCCCTGCCATGTCCTGCGACGTCCTGACTCGTGCCGTGGCCACGCCCTGCCATGTCCTGACGCGTCCTAACACGTGCCATGGCAATGTCCTGATGCATCCTGACTCATGCCATGGCCATGTCCTCGTGGGTCCTGACACGTGTCATGGCCATGTCCTGACGCGTCCTACGACGTCCTGACTCTGGCCATGGCCACACCCTTCCATGTCCTAACACGTGCCATGGCCATGTCCTGACATGTACTGCGACGTTATTACTCATTCCATGGCCACGCCCTGCCATGTCCAGCAATGTCCCGACTCGTGCCATGGCCACGCCTTGCCATGTTCTACGACATTCCGACTCGTGCCATGGCCACGCCTTGCCATGTCCTGACACGTGCCATGGCCATGTCCTGATGCGTCCTGACATGTGCCATGGCCACGCCCTGCCGTGTCCTGCGATGTCCCGACTCGTGCCATCACCACGCCCTGCCATGTCCTGACGCGTCGTGACACGTGCCATGGCATGTCGTGATGCATCCTGACACAAGCCATGGCATGCTCCTGATGCGTCCTGACTCGTGCCATGGCGATGTCCTGACGCGTCCTGCAACGTCCTAACTTTTGCCATGGCCACGCCCTGCCATGTCCTGACACGTGCCATGGCCATGTC
Organism: Nicotiana benthamiana; assembly: GCA_034376525.1. Taxonomy (NCBI): domain Eukaryota; kingdom Viridiplantae; phylum Streptophyta; class Magnoliopsida; order Solanales; family Solanaceae; genus Nicotiana; species Nicotiana benthamiana. Next base: position 137,522 of record JAXGFW010000028.1, on the reverse strand, counting down.
CTGATGCGTCCTGCGACGTCCCGACTCGTGCCATGGCCACGCCCTGCCATGTCCTACAACGTCCTGACTCGTGCCATGGACACGCCCTTCCATGTCCTGACGCATCCTGACACGTGCCATGGCCATGTCCTGATGCGTCCTGACTCATGCCATGGCGATATCCTGATGCGTCCTGACTCGTGCCATGGCCATGTCCTGATGCGTCCTGACACGTACCATGGCTATGTCCTGACGCGTCCTACGACGTCCTGACTATTGCCATGGCCACGCCCTGGCATGTCCTGACACGTGCAATGGACTTGTCCTGACACGTCCTGCGACGTTATGACTCGTGTCATGGCCACGCCCTGCCATGTCCTGCGACGTCCCGACTCGTGCCGTGGCCACGCCTTGCCATGTTCTGCGACGTCCCCACTCGTGCCATGGCCACGCCCTGCCATGTCTTGACACGTGTCATGGCCATGTCCTGATGCGTCCTGCGACGTCCCGACTCGTGCCATGGCCACGCCCTGCCATGTCCTGCAACGTCCTGACTCGTGCCATGGACACGCCCTGCCATATCCTGATGCGTCCTCACACGTGCCAAGGCCACGCCCTCCCATGTCCTACGATGTCCAGACTCGTGCCATCACCACGCCCTGCCATGTCCTGACGCATCCTAACATGTGCCATGGCCTTGTCTGGACGCGTCCTGTGACGTCCAGACTCCTGCCATGGCCATGCCCTGCCATGTCCTGACGTGTCCTGACATGTGCCACTGCCATGTCCTGTCTCGTCCTGCGACGTCCTGACTCGTGCCAGGGCCATGTCCTGACACGTGTCGACCGGCCGTCGCCCGACGCTACCGCTCAAACCACCCTGACTTTCCACCACTGCCGCCAACGACCACCAACATCATTGCGCTTGACATGTTTCTTAGCATTAGTTAGAATTAGACGTGGTGCGACGTGGTGCGGCTTGGAGCGACGTAGTGCGATGTAGTGCCATGGCCACGTCCTGAGATGTACCATGGCCATGTCCTGACACGTCCTGACACGTACCATGACCATATCCTGCCATGTCCTGCAACGTCCTGTCACGTACCTTGGCCATGGCCTGACACGTCCAGACACGTACCATGACCATATCCTGCCATGTCCTGCGACGTCCTGACGCATACCATGGTACGACCATGTCCTGATGCATCCTGACACATGCCATGTCCACGCCCTGCCATGTTCTGCAACGTCCCGACTCGGGCCATGGCCACGCCCTGCCATGTTCTGATGCGTCCTGACACGTGCCATGCGCATGTCGTGATGCGTCCTGACTCGCACGATGGACATGTTCTGATGCGTCCTGACACGTGCCATGGCTATGTGCTGACGCGTCCTGCGATGTCCTAACTCTTGCCATGGCCACGCCTTGTCATGTCCTGCGACGCGATGAGTCATGCCATGGCCACGCCCTGCCATGTCCTGACGTGTCTTGACACGTGCCACTGCCATGTCCTTGTGCGTCCTGACAAGTGCCATGGCCATGTCCTGACTCGTCCTGCAATGTCCCGACTCATGCCATGGCCAAGTCCTGACACGTGTCGACCCGCTGTCGCCCGACGCTACCGCTCGAACCACCCCGACTTTTCTTCACCGCCGCCAACGACCACCAAACATCACTGTGCTAGACATGTTTCTAAGCATTGGTTAGCAATGGACGTGGAGCGACGTAGTGCGATGTCGTGCCATGGCCATGTCTTGACACGTACCATGGCCAAGTCCTGACATGTCCCGTCACGTACCATGACCATACCCTGCCATGTCCTGTGCTTCCTTACACGTACCATGGCCATGGCCTGACACGTCCTGACACGTACCATGACCATATCCTGCCATGTCCTGCGACGTCCTGACTCGTGCCATGGCCATGGCCTGACACGTCATGACACGTACCATGATCATATCCTGCCCTGTCCTACGACGTCCTGAATAGTGCCATGGCCACGTCCTGACGCGTCCTGACACGTACCATGGCCATATCCTTCCATGTCCTGCGACGTCCTGACTCGTGCCATGACCACGCCCTGACACGTCCTGATGCGTGCCATGGCCATGTCTTGCGACGTCCTGACTCGTGCCATGGCCACGCCCTTCCACATCCTGACGCGTGCCATGTCCATGTCCGGACGCTGCCTGACACGTACCATGGCCATATCCTGCCATGTCCTGCGACGTCCTGACTCGTGACATGGCCACGCTCTGCCATGTCGTGACTCGTCCTGACCGTGCCATGGCCATGTCCTGAAACGTCCTGCGACGTCCCAACTCGTGCCATGGCCACGCCCTGCCATGTCCTGCGACGTCCCGACTCGTGCCATGGCCACGCCCTGCCCTGTCCTGCGACGTCCCGACTCGTGCCATGGCCACGTCCTGCCAAGTCCTGACGCGTCCTTACACGTGCCATGGCCACGCCGTGCCATGTCTCGTGACGTCCCGACTCGTGCCATGGCCTGCGACGTCCGGACTCGTGCAATGGCCACGCCCTGCCATGTCCTGACGCGTCCTGCACGTGCCATAGCAAGTCCTGATGCGTCCTGACACGTGCCATGACCATGTCCCGACGCGTCCTGCAATGTCCTGACTCTTGCCATGGCCACGCCCTTCCATGTCCTGTGATGTCATGTGTCATGCCATGGCCACGCCCTGCCATGTCCTGACGTGTCCTGACACCTGCCACTGCCATGTCCTGACGCGTCCTGACACGTGCCATGGCCATGTCCTGACGCGTCCTGCGACGTCCTATCTCTTGCCATGGCCACGCCCTGCCATGTCCTGCGACGTCATGGGTCATGCCATGGCCACGCCCTATCATGTCTTGACGTGTCCTGACACGTACCATGGCCATATCCTGCCATGTCTTGCGACGTCCTAACTTGTGCCATGGCCACGCCCTGCCATGTTTTGCCGGGTCCTGACACGTGCCATGGCCATGTCGTGACACGTCCGGCGACGTCCTGACTCGTGCCATGGCCACGCCCTGCCATGTCATACAACGTCCCGACTCGTTCCATGGCCGTGCCCTGCCATGTCCTGCGACGTCCCGACTCGTGCCATGGCCACGCCTTGCCATGTCCTGACACGTGCCATGGCCATGTCCTGATGCGTCCTGACACATGCCATGGCCATGTCCTAACTCGTCCTGACTCGTGCCATTGCCATGTCCTGACACGTGTCGACTGTCTGTCGCCCGACGCTACCGCTCGAACCACCCCGAATTTCCACCACCGCCGCCAACGACCACCAATATCATTGCGCTTGACATGTTTCTAAGCATTGGTTAGCAATAGACGTGGTGCGACGTGGTGCGGCTTGGAGCGACGTAGTGCGAGGTCGTGCCATGGCCACGTCCTGACGCGTTCCATGGCCATGTCCTGACACGTCCTGACACGTACCATGACCATATCCTGCCATGTCCTGCGACGTCATGTCACGTACCATGGCCATGGCATGACACGTCCTGACACGTACCATGACCATGTCCTGCGACGTCCTGTTACGTACCGTGGCCATGTCCTGCGACGTCCTGAATCGTGCCATGGCCACGTCCTGACGCGTCCTGACAAGTACCATGACCATATCCTGCCATGTCCTGTGACGTCCTGACTCGTCCCACGACCACGCCCGGCCACGTCCTGACGCGTGCCATGGCCATGTCCTGCGACGTCATTACACGTACCATGGCCATGGCATGACACGTCCTGACACGTACCATGACCATATCCTCCATGTCCTGCGACGTCCTGATACGTACCGTGGCCATGTCCTGCGACGTCCTGAATCGTGCCATGGCCACGTCCTGACGTGTCCTGACGCGTCCTGAGAAGTACCATGACCATTTCCTGCAATGTCCTTTGACGTCCTTACTCGTCCCACGTCCACGCCCTGCCACATCCTCACGCGTGCCATGGCCATGTCCTGCGACGTCCTGACTCGTGCCATGGCCACGACCTGCCAGGTCCTGACGCGTGCCATGGCCATGTCTGGACGCGTCCTGACACGTACCATGGCCATATCCTTCCATGTCCTGCGACGTCCTGACTCGTGCCATGACCACGCCCTGCCATGGCCTGACGCGTCCTGACACGTGCCATGGCCATGTCCTGACACGTCCTGCGATGTCTTGACTCGTGCCATGGCCACGCCCTGCCATGTCCTGAGACGTCCCGACTCGTGCCATGGCCACGCCCTGCCATGTCTTGACGCGTCCTGACACGTGCCATGGCCATGTCCTGATGCGTCCTGACACGTTTTATGACCACGCCCTACCATGTTCTGCAACGTACCGACTCGTGCTATGGCCACGCCCTGCCATGTCCTGACGCATCCTGACACGTGCCAGTGCCATGTCCTTATGCGTCCTGGCACATGCCATGGCTATGTACTGATGCGTCCTGACACGTGCCATGGCTATGTCCTGACTCGTCCTGTGACGTCCTGACTCGTGCCATGGCCATGTCCTGACAAGTGTCGACCGGCCGTCGGCCGACGCTACCGCTCGAACCACCCTGACATTCCACCACTGCCGCCAACGACCACCAACATCATTGCGCTTGATTTGTTTCTGAGCATTGGTTAGCAATAGACGTGGTGCGACATGGTGCGGCTTGGAGCGACGTAGTGCGATTTCGAGCCATGGTCACGTCCTGACCCGTACCATGGCCGTGTCCTGACGCGTCCTGACACGTGCCATGGCCATGTCCTGACACGTCCTTCGACGTCCCGACTCGTGCCAAGGCCACACCCTGCCATGTCTTGCGACGTCCCGATGCGTGCCATGGCCACGCCCTGCCATGTCCTGCGACGTCCCGACTCGTGCCATGGCCACACCTTGCCATGTCCGGACGCATCCTGACACGTGGCATGGCCATATCTTGATGCGTCCTGACACGTGCCATGGCCACGCCGTACCAATACCTGCGACGTCCTGACTCGTGCCATGGGCATGCCTTGCCATGTCCTGACGCATGCCATGGCCATGTCCTGCGACGTACTAATTTGTGCCATGGCCACGCCCTGCCATGTCCTGCGACGTCCCGACTCGTGCCATGTCCACGTCCTGCCATGTCCTGACGCGTCCGGACACGTGCCATGGCCATGTCCTGACGCATCCTGCGACGTCCTAACTCTTGCCATGGCCATGTCCTAACACGTGTCAACCGGCCGTCGCCCGACGCTACTGCTCGAACCACCCCGACTTTCCAGCACAGCGCCAATGACCACCAACATCATTGCGCTTGACATGATTCTAAGCATTGGTTAGAATTAGACGTGGTGCGGCTTGGAGCGACGTAGTGCGATGTCGTGCCATGGTGATGTCCTGACACGTACCATGGCCATGTCCTCACGCGTCCTGAAACATACCATGGCGATATCCTGCCATGTCCTATGACGTCCTGAAGCATGTCATGACGCCCTGCCACGTCATGACGCATGCCATGGCCATGTCCTGCGACGTCCTGAGTCGTGCCTTGGCCACGCCCTGCCACGTCCTGACGCGTGCCATGGCCATGTCCAGACGCGTCCTGACACGTACCACGGCCATATCCTGCCATGTCCTGTGACGTCCTGACTCGTGCCATGGCCACGCCCTGCCATATCCTGACGCGTTCTGCAATGTCCTGACTCTCTTCATGGCCACGCCCTTCCATGTCCTGCGACGTCAACGGTCATGCCATGGCCACGCCCTGCCATGTCCTGACACGTCCTGCGACGTCCCGACTCGTGCCATGGCCACGCCCTGCCATGTCCTGCAACGTCCCGACTGCCACTGCCATGTCCTGACACATGCCATGCCATGTCCTGACGCGTCCTGCGACGTCCTGACTCTTGCCATGGCCCGCCCTGCCATCTCCTAGGACGTCATGGGTCATGCCAAGGCCACGCCCTCCCATGTCCTGCGACATCTCGACTCGTGCCATCACCACGCCCTGCCATGTCCTGACGCGTCCTAACACGTGCCATGGCATGTCTGATGCGTGCTGACACAAGCCATGGCCATGTCCTGATGCGTCCTGACACGTGCCATGGCCTTGTCCTCACGCGTCCTGCGACGTCCTGACTCTTACCAGGGCCACGCCCAGCCATGTCTTGCAACGTCATGACTCCTGCCATGGCCACGCCCTGCCATGTCCTGACGTGTCCTGACACGTGCCACATCCATGTCCTTACGCGTCCTGACACGTGCCATAGCCATGTCCTGACTCGTGCCATGGCCATGTCCTACGACGTCCTTACACGTACCATGACCATATCCTACCCCGTCCTACGATGTCCTGAATTGTGCCATGGCCACGTCCTGACGCGTGCCATGGCCATACCCTGCCACGTCCTGACCGTCGGCCACACGACCACCAACATCATTGCGCTTGACATGTTTCATAGCATTAGTTAGAATTAGACGTGGTGCGACGTGGTGCGGCTTGGAGCGACGTAGTGCGATGTCGTGCCATGGCCACGTCCTGAGATGTACCATGGCCATGTCCTGACACGTCCTGACACGTAGCATGACCATATCCTGCCATGTCCTGCGATGTCCTGTCACGTACCTTGGCCATGGCATGACACGTCCAGACACGAACCATGACAATATCCTGCCATGTCCTGCGACGTCCTGACACATACCATGGTACGACCATGTCCTGATGCATCCTGACACATGCCATGGCCACGCCCTGCCATGTTCTGCGACGTCCCGACTCGTGCCATGGCCACGCCCTGCCATGTCCTGACGCGTCCTGACACGTGCCATGCGCATGTCGTGATGCGTCCTGACTCGCACGATGGACATGTTCTGATGTGTCCTGACACGTGCCATGGCTATGTCCTGACGCGTCCTGCGATGTCCTAACTCTTTCCATGGCCACGCCTTGCCATGTCCTGCGACGCGATGAGTCATGCCATGGCCACGCCCTGCCATGTCCTGATGTGTCCTGACACGTGCCACTGCCATGTCCTTGTGCGTCCTGACAAGTGCCATGGCTATGTCCTGACTCGTCCTGCAACGTCCTGACTCATGCCATGGCCAAGTCCTGACACGTGTCGATCCGCCGTCGTCAGACGCTACCGCTTGAACCACCCCGACTTTTCTTAACCGCCGCCAACGACCACCAAACATCACTACGCTAGACATGTTTCTAAGCATTGGTTAGCAATGGACGTGGAGCGACGTAGTGCGATGTCGTGCCATGGCCATGTCTTGACACGTACCATGGCCAAGTCCTGACATGACCTGACACGTACCATGACCATACCCTGCCATGTCCTGTGCGTCCCTACACGTACCATGGCCATGGCCTAACACGTACTGACACGTACCATGACCATATCCTGCCATGTCCTGCGACGTCCTGACTCGTGCCATGGCCATGGCCTGACACGTCATGACACGTACCATGATCATATCCTGCCCTGTCCTGCGACGTCCTAAATTGTGCCATGGCCACGTCCTGATGCGTCCTGACACGTACCATGGCCACGTCCTGCGCGTCCTGACACGTACCATGGCCATATCCTGCCATGACCTGCGACGTCCTGACTCGTGCCATGACCACGCCCTGACACGTCCTGACGCGTGCCGTGGCCATGTCCTGCGACGTCCTGACTCGTGCCATAGGCACGCCCTTTCACATCCTGACGCGTGCCATGTCCATGTCCGGACGCTGCCTGACACGTACCATGGCCATATCCAGCCATGTCCTGCGACGTCCTGACTCGTGCCATGGCCATGCTCTGCCATGTCCTGACGCGTCCTGACCGTGCCATGGCCATGTCATGAAACGTCCTGCGACGTCCCAACTCGTGCCATGGCCACGCCTTGCCATGTCCTGCGACGTCCCGACTCGTGCCATGGCCACGCCCTGCCATGTCCTGCGACGTCCCGACTCGTGCCATGGCCACGTCCTGCCATGTCCAGACGCGTCCTGAGACATGCCATGGCCACGCTGTGCCATGTTCTGCGACGTCCCGACTCGTGCCATGGCCTGCGACGTCCTGACTCATGCAATGGCCACGCCCTGCCATGTCCTGACGCGTCCTGACACGTTCCATAGCAAGTCCTGATGCGTCCTGACATGTGCCATGACCATGTCCTGACGCGTCCTGTGATGTCCTGACTCTTGCCATGGCCACGCCCTTCCATGTCCTGCGACGTCATGTGTCATGCCATGGCCACGCCCTGCCATGTCCTGACGTGTCCTGACACGTGCCACTGCCATGTCCTGACGCGTCCTGACACGTGCCATGGCCATGTCCTGACGCGTCCTGTGACGTCCTATCTCTTGCCATGGCCACGCCTACCATGTCCTGCAACGTCATGGGTCATGCAATGGCCACGCCCTGCCATGTCCTGACGTATCCTGACACGTACCATGGCCATATCCTGCCATGTCCTAACTCGTCCAGCAACGTCCTGACTCATGCCATGGCCAAGTCCTAACACGTGTCGACCCGCCGTCGTCCGACGCTACCGCTCGAACCACCACGACTTTTCTTCACCGCCGCCAATGACCACCAAACATCACTGCGCTAGACATGTTTCTAAGCATTGGTTAGCAATGGACGTGGAGCGACGTAGTGCGATGTCGTGCCATGGCCATGTCTTGACACGTACCATGGCCAAGTGCTGACATGTCCTGACACGTACCATGACCATACCCTGCCATGTCCTGTGCGTCCTTACACGTACCATGGCCATGGCCTGACACGTACTGACACGTACCATGACCATATCCTGCCATGTCCTGGGACGTCCTGACTCGTGCCATGGCCATGGCCTGACACGTCAGGACACGTACCATGATCATATCCTGCACTGTCCTGCGACGTCCTAAATCGTGCCATGGCCACGTCCTGACTAGTGTCGACCGGCCGTCGGTCGACGCTACCGCTCGAACCACCCTGACATTCCACCACTGCCGCCAACGACCACCATCATCATTGCGCTTGATTTGTTTCTGAGCATTGGTTAGCAATAGACGTGGTGCGACGTGGTGCGGCTTGGAGCGACGTAGTGCAATGTCGAGCCATGGTCACGTCCTGACCCGTACCATGGCCATGTCCTGACGCGTCCTGACACGTGCCATGGCCATGTCCTCACACGTCCTTCAACGTCCCGACTCGTGCCATGGCCATGCCCTGCCAAGTCTTGCGACGTCCCGACTCGTGCCATGGCCACGCCCTGCCATGTCCTGCGACGTCCGGACTCGTGCCATGGCCACACCTTGCCATGTCCGGACGCATCATGACACGTGGCATGGCCATATCTTGATGCATCCTGACACGTGCCATGGCCACGCCGTACCATGTCCTGCGACGTCTCGACTCGTGCCATGGCCATGCCTTGCCATGTCCTGACGCGTCCTGACAAGTGCCATGGCCATGTCCTGATGCGTCCTGAAACATGCCATGGACATGTGCTGACGCGTCCTGACACGTGCCATGGCCATGTCCTGACGCGTCCTACGACGTCCTGACTCTTGCCATGGCCATGTCCTGACACGTGTCAACCGGCCGTCGCCCGACGCTACTGCTCGAACCACCCCGACTTTCCAGCACAGCGCCAATGACCACCATCATCATTGCGCTTGACATGATTCTAAGCATTGGTTAGAATTAGACGTGGTGCGACGTGGTTCGGCTTGGAGCGAGTAGTGCGATGTCGTGCCATGGTGATGTCCTGACACATACCATGGCCATGTCCTCACGCGTCCTGCGACGTCCTGACTCTTGCCATGGCCATGCCCTGCCATATCCTGCGACGTCCCGATTCATGCCATGGCCACGCCCTGCCATGTTCTGCGACGTCCCGACTCGTGCCATGGCCACGCCCTGCCATGTCCTGACGCGTCCTGACACGTGCCATGCGCATGTCGTGATGCATCTTGACTCGCACGATGGACATGTTCTGATGCGTCCTGACACGTGCCATGGCTATGTCCTGACGCGTCCTGCGATGTCCTAACTCTTTCCATGGCCACGCCTTGCCATGTCCTGCGACGCGATGAGTCATGCCATGGCCACGCCCTACCATGTCCTGATGTGTCCTGACACGTGCCACTGCCATGTCCTTGTGCGTCCTGACAAGTGCCATGGCCATGTCCTGACTCGTCCTGCAACGTCCTGACTCATGCCATGGCCAAGTCCTGACACGTGTCGACCCGCCGTCATCCGACGCTACCGCTCGAACCACCCCGACTTTTCTTCACCGCCGCCAACGACCACCAAACATCACTGCGCTAGACATGTTTCTAAGCATTGGTTAGCAATGGACGTGGAGCAACCTAGTGCGATGTCGTGCCATGGCCATGTCTTGACACATACCATGGCCAAGTCCTGACATGTCCTGACACGTACCATGACCATACCCTGCCATGTCCTGTGCGTCCCTACACGTACCATGGCCATGGCCTGACACGTACTGACACGTACCATGACCATATCCTGCCATGTCCTGCGACGTCCTGACTCGTGCCATGGCCATGGCCTGACACGTCATGACACGTACCATGATCATATCCTGCCCTGTTCTGCGACGTCCTAAATCATGCCATTGCCACGTCCTGACGCGTCCTGACATGTACCATGGCCACGTCCTGACGCGTCCTGACACGTACCATGGCCATATCCTGTCATGACCTGCGATGTCCTGACTCGTGCCATGACCACGCCCTGACACGTCCTGACGCGTGCCATGGCCATGTCCTGCGACGTCCTGACTCGTGCCATGGCCACGCCCTTTCACATCCTGACACGTGCCATGTCCATGTCCGGACGCTGCCTGACACGTACCATGGCCATATCCTGCCATGTCCTGCAACGTCCTGACTCGTGCCATGGCCACGCTCTGCCATGTCCTGACGCGTCCTGACCGTGCCATGGCCATGTCCTGAAACATCCTGCGACGTCCCAACTCGTGCCATGTCCACGCCTTGCCATGTCCTGCGACGTCCCAACTCGTGCCATGGCCACGCCTTGCCATGTCCTGCGACGTCCCGACTCGTGCCATGGCCACGCCTTGCCATGTCCTGTGACGTCCCGAATCGTGCCATGGCCACGTCCTGCCATGTCCAGACGCGTCCTGACACATGCTATGGCCACGCTGTGCCATGTCCTGCGACGTCCCGACTCGTGCCATGGCCTGCGACGTCCTGACTCGTGCAATGGCCACGCCCTGCCATGTCCTGACGCGTCCTGACACGTGCCATAGCAAGTCCTGATGCGTCCTGACATGTGCCATGACCATGTCCTGACGCGTCCTGTGATGTCCTGACTCTTGCCATGGCCACGCCCTTCCATGTCCTGCGACGTCATGTGTCATGCCATGGCCACGCCCTGCCATGTCCTGACGCGTCCTGACACGTGCCACTGCCATGTCCTGACGCGTCCTGTGACGTCCTATCTCTTGCCATGGCCACGCCTACCATGTCCTGCAACGTCATGGGTCATGCAATGGCCACGCCCTGCCATGTCCTGACGTATCCTGACACGTACCATGGCCATATCCTGCCATGTCCTAACTCGTCCAGCAACATCCTGACTCATGCCATGGCCAAGTCCTAACACGTGTCGACCCGCCGTCGTCCGACGCTACCGCTCGAACCACCACGACTTTTCTTCACCGCCGCCAATGACCACCAAACATCACTGCGCTAGACATGTTTCTAAGCATTGGTTAGCAATGGACGTGGAGCGACGTAGTGCGATGTCGTGCCATGGCCATGTCTTGACACGTACCATGGCCAAGTCCTGACATGGCCTGACACGTACCATGACCATACCCTGCCATGTCCTGTGCGTCCTTACACGTACCATGGCCATGGCCTTACACGTACTGACACGTACCATGACCATATCCTGCCATGTCCTGGGACGTCCTGACTCGTGCCATGCCCATGGCCTGACACGTCATGACACGTACCATGATCATATCCTGCCCTGTCCTGCGACGTCCTAAATCGTGCCATGGCCACGTCCTGACGCGTCCTAACTCGTACCATGGCCATGTCCTGACGCGTCTTGACACGTACCATGGCCATATCCTGCCATGTCCTGCGACGTCCTGACTCGTGCCATGACCACGCCCTGACAAGTCCTGACGCGTGCCATGGCCATGTCCTGCGACGTCCTGACTCGTGCCATGGCCACGCCCTTCAACATCCTGACGCGTGCCATGTCCATGTCCGGACGCTGCCTGACACGTACCATGGCCATATCCTTCCATGTCCTCCGACGTCCTGCCTCGTGCCATGGCCACGCTCTGCCATGTACTGCGACGTCCCGACTCGTGCCATGGCCACGTCCTGCCATGACCAGACGCGTCCTGACACATGCCATGGCCACGCCGTGCCATGTCCTGCGACGTCCCGACTCGTGCCATGGCTTGCGACGTCCTGACTCGTGCAATGGCCACGCCCTGCCATGTCCTGACGCGTCCTGACACGTGCCATAGCAAGTCCTGATGCGTCCTGACAGGTGCCATGACCATGTCCTGACGCGTCCTGCGATGTCCTTACTCTTGCCATGGCCACACCCTTCCATGTCCTGCAACGTCATGTGTCATGCCATGGCCACGCCCTGCCATGTCCTGATGTGTCCTGACACGTGCCACTGCCATGTCCTGACGCGTCCTGACACGTGCCATGGCCATGTCCTAACGCGTCCTGCGACGTCCTATCTCTTGCCATGGCCACGCCCTGCCATGTCCTGCGACGTCATGGGTCGTGCAATGGCCACGCCCTGCCATGTCCTGACGTGTCCTGACACGAACCATGGCCATATCCTTCCATGTCCTGCGACGTCCTAACTTGTGCCATGGCCACGCCCTGCCATGTTTTGCCGGGTCCTGACACTTTCCATGGCCATGTCCTGACACGTCCGGCGACGTCCCGACTCGTGCCATGGCCACGCCCTGCCATGTCCTACGACGTCCCGACTCGTTCTATGGCCACGCCCTGCCATGTCCTGCGACGTCCCGACTCGTGCCATGGCCACGCCCTGCCATGTCCTGACGCGTCCTGACACGTGCCATTGCCATGTCCTTATGCGTCCTGACACATGTCATGGCCATGTCCTAAGGCCTCCTGCGACGTCCTGACTCTTGCCATGGCCACGCCCTGCCATGTCCTGCGAAGTCATGAGTCATGCTATGGCCACGCCATGTCCTGACGTGTCCTGACAAGTGCCACCGCCATGTCCTGACGTGTCCTGACACGAACCATGGCCATATCCTTCCATGTCCTGCGACGTCCTAACTTGTGCCATGGCCACGCCCTGCCATGTTTTGCCGGGTCCTGACACTTTCCATGGCCATGTCCTGACACGTCCGGCGACGTCCCGACTCGTGCCATGGCCACGCCCTGCCATGTCCTACGACGTCCCGACTCGTTCTATGGCCACGCCCTGCCATGTCCTGCGACGTCCCGACTCGTGCCATGGCCACGCCCTGCCATGTCCTGACGCGTCCTGACACGTGCCATGGCCATGTCCTTATGCGTCCTGACACATGCCATGGCCATGTCCTAAGGCCTCCTGCGACGTCCTGACTCTTGCCATGGCCACGCCCTGCCATGTGCTGCGAAGTCATGAGTCATGCTATGGCCACGCCATTTCCTGACGTGTCCTGACAAGTGCCACCGCCATGTCCTGACGCGTCTTGACACGTGCCATGGCCATGTCCTGACTCGTCCTGCAACGTCCTGACTCGTGCCATGGCCATGTCCTGACACGTGTCGACTGTCCATCGCCCGACGCTACTGCTCGAACCACCCCGAATTTCAACCACCGCCAACGACCACCAATATATTGCGCTTGACATGTTTCTAAGCATTTGTTAGCAATAGACGTGGTGCGACGTGGTGCGGCTTGGAGCGACGTAGTGCGATGTCGTTCCACGGCCACGTCCTGACACGTTCCATGGCCATGTCCTGACACGTCCTAACACGTACCATAGCCATGGCATGACACGTCCTGACACGTACCATGACCATATCCTGCCATGTCCAGCGACGTCCTGCTACGTACCGTGGCAATGTCCTGCGACGTCCTGAATCGTGCCATGGCCACGTCCTGACGCGTCCTGACAAGTACCATGACCATATCCTGCCATGTCCTGTGACGTCCTGACTCGTCCCACAACCATGCCCTGCCACGTCCTGACGCGTGCCATGGCCATGTCCGGACGCGTCCTGACACGTACCATGGCCATATCCTTCCATGTCCTGCGACGTCCTGACTCGTGCCATGACCACGCCCTGCCATGGCCTGACGCGTCCTGACACGTGCCATGGCCATGTCCTGACACGTCCTGCGACGTCTTGACTCGTGCCATGGCCACGCCCTGCCATGTCCTGAGACGTCCCGACTCGTGCCATGGCCACGCCCTGCCATGTCCTGACGCGTCCTGACATGTGCCATGACCATGTCCTGATGCGCCCTGACACGTGCCATAACCACGCCCGTCCATGATCCGCAACGTACCGACTCGTGCCATGGCCACGCCCTGCCATGTCCTGACGCGTCCTGACACGTGCGCCCTGCCATGGCCATATGCGTCCTGACTTATGCCATAGACATGTCCTGATGCGTCCTGACACGTCTCATGGCCATGTCCTGACTCGTCCTGCGACGTCCTGACTCGTGCCATGGTCATATCCTGAAAAGTGTCGACCGGCCGTCGGCCGACGCTACCGCTCGAACCACCTCGAAATTTCACCACCGCCTCCAACGACCGCCAACATCATTGCGCTTGACATGTTTCTAAGCATTGGTTAGCAATAGACGTGGTGCGACGTGGTGCGGCTTGGAGCGACGTAGTGCGATGTCGTGCCATGGCCACGTCATGACACGTACCATGTCCAATTCCTGACACGTCCTGACACGTACCATGACCATACCCTGCCATGTCCTACGCGTCCTTACACGTACCATGGCCATAGCCAAACACGTCCTGACACGTACCAAGACCATATCCTACCATGTCCTGCGACGTCCTTACACGTACCATGGCCATTGCCTTACACGTCATGACACGTACCATGATCATATCCTGCCATGTCCTGCGACGTCCTGAATCATGTCATGGCCACGTCCTGACGCGTCCTGACACGTACCATGGCCACGTCCTGACGCGTCCTGACACGTACCATGGCCATATCCTGCCATGTCCTACGACGTCCTGACTCGTGCCATAACCACGGCCTGCTATGTCCTGACGCGTGCATGACCATGTCCTGCGACGTCCTGACTTGTGCCATGGCCACGCCCTGCCACGTCCTGACGCGTGCCATGGCCATGTCCGGACGCGTCCTGACACGTACCATGGCCATAACCTGCCATGTCCTGCGACGTCCTGACTCGTGCCATGGCCACGCCCTGCCATGTCCTGACGCGTCCTGACACGTGCCATGGCCATGTCCTGACACGTCCTGCGACGTCCCGACTCGTGCCATGGCCACGCCTTGCCATGTCCTGACGCGTCCTGACACGTGCCATGGCCATGTCCTGACTCGTCCTGCGACGTCCTGACTCGTGCCAGGGCCATGTCTTACCATGTCCTGACAAGCGTCCTGACACGTGCCATGGCCCGACGCTGTGCCATGTCCTGCGAACCGTCCCGACTCGTGCCATGGCCTGCGACGTCCGGACTCGTGCAATGGCCACGCCCTGCCATGTCCTGCCGCGTCCTGACACGTGCCTAGATTGGTTAGCAATAGTCCTGATGCGTCCTGACACGTGCCATGACCATGTCCTGACGCGTTCTGCAATGTCCTGACTCTTGTCATGGCCACGCCCTTCCATGTCCTGCGACGTACCATGGCCAAGTCCTGACACGTCCTGACACGTACCATGGCCATGGCCTGACACGTCATGACACGTACCATAATCATATCCTACCATGTCCTGCAACGTCCTGAATCGTGCCATGGCCACGCCCTGCCACGTCCTGACGCGTGCCATAGCCATGTCCGGACGCATCCTAACACGTACTATGGCCATATCCTGCCATGTCCTGTGACGTCCCGACTCGTGCCATGGACACGCCCTACCATGTCCTGGGACGTCATGGGTCATGCCATGGCCACGCCCTGCCATGTCCTGACATGTCCTGACGCGTACCATGGCCATATCTTGCCATGTCCTTCGACGTCCTAAGTTATGCCATGGCCACGCCCTGCCATGTCCTGACGCGTCCAGACACTTGCCATGGCCATGTCCTGACAGGTCCTGCGACGTCCCGACTCGTGCCATGGCCACGCCCTCCCATGTCATGCGACGTCCCGACACGTGCCATGGCCACGCCCTGCCATGTCCTGCGACGTCCCGACTCGTGCCATGGCCACGCCCTGCCATGTCTTGACGCGTCCTGACACGTGCCATGGCCATGTCTTGATGCGTCCTGACACATGCCATGGCCATGTCCTGAGGCGTCCTGCCACGTCCTGATTCTTGCCATGGCCACGCCCTGCCATGTCCTACGGCGTCCCGACTCATGCCATGGCCACGCCCTGCCATGTCCTGACACGTCCTGCCACGTGCCATGGCCATGTCTTGATGCGTCCTGACACATGCCATGGCATGTCCTGATGCGTCCTGACACGTGCCATGGCCATGTCCTTGTGCGTCCTGACAAGTGCCATGGCTATGTCCTGACTCGTCCTGCAACGTCCTGACTCATGCCATGGCCACGCCCTGCCATGTCTTGCGACGTCATGAGTCATGCCATGGCCACGCCCTGCCATGTCCTGACATGTCTTGCCACGTGCCACTGCCATGTACAGACGCGTCATGACACGTGCCATGGCCATGTCCTGACGCGTCCTGCGACGTCCTGACTCTTGCCATGGCCACGCCCTGCCTTGTCTTGAGACGTCATGAGTCATGCCATGGCCACGCCCTACCATGTCCTGACGTGTGCCATGGCCATGTCCGGATGCGTCCTGACACGTAACATGGCTATATCCTGCCATGCCCTGTGACGTCCTGACTCGTGCCATGGCCACGCCCTGCCATGTCCTGACGCGTCCAGACACGTGCCATGGCCTTGTCCTGACACGTCCTGCGACGTCCCGACTCGTGCCATGGCCACGCCCTGCCATGTCCTGCGACGTCCCGACTCATGCCATGGCCACTCCCTGCCATGTCCTGTGACGTCCCGACTCGTGCCATGGCCACGCCCTGCCAATTCCTGACGCGTCCTGACACGTGCCATGGCCAAGTCCTGACGCGTCCTGACACGTACCATGGCCATAGCCTGCCATGTCCTGCGACGTCCTGACTCGTGCCATGTCCACGCCCTGCCATGTCCTGCGACGCGTGCCACGCCCTGCCATGTCCTGCGACGTGTCCTGACTCGTGCCATAGGCACGCCCTTTCACGTCCTGACGCGTGCCATGCCATGTCCTAACGCTGCCACGTCCTGACACGTACCATGTCCATATCCTGCCATGTCCTGCGACGTTCGGACTCGTTCCATGGCCACGCCCTGCCATGTCCTGACGCGTCCTGACACGTGCCATGGCCATGTCCTGAAACGTCCTGCGACGTCCCAACTCGTGCCATGGCCACGCCCTGCCATGTCCTGCGACGTCCCGACTCGTGCCATGGCCACGCCCTGCCATGTCCTGCGACGTCCCGACTCATGCCATGGCCACGTCCTGCCATGTCCAGACGCGTCCTGAGACATGCCATGGCCACGCTGTGCCATGTTCTGCGACGTCCCGACTCGTGCCATGGCCTGCGACGTCCTGACTCGTGCAATGGCCACGCCCTGCCATGTCCTGACGCGTCCTGACACGTGCCATAGCAAGTCCTGATGCGTCCTGACACGTGCCATGACCATGTCCTGACGCGTCCTGTGATGTCATGACTCTTGCCATGGCCACGCCCTTCCATATCCTGCGACGTCATGTGTCATGCCATGGCCACGCACTGCCATGTCCTGACGTGTCCTGACACGTGCCACTGCCATGTCCTGACGCGTCCTGACACGTGCCATGGCCATGTCCTGACGCGTCCTGCGACGTCCTATCTCTTGCCATGGCCACACCCTGCCATGTCCTGCAACGTCATGGGTCATGCAATGGCCACGCCCTGCCATGTCCTGACGTATCCTGACACGTTCCACTGCCATGTCCTGACGCGTCCTGACACGTGCAATGGCCATGTCCTGACTCGTCCTGCAACGTCCTGACTCATGCCATGGCCATGTCCTAACACGTGTCGACCTGCCGTCGCCCGGCGCTACCGCTCGAACCACCCCGACATTTCTTCACCGCCGCCAACGACCACCAACATTATTGCGCTTGACATGTTTCTAAGCATTGGTTAGCAATTGACGTGGTGCGACGTGGTGCGGCTTGGAGCGACGTAGTGCGATGTCGTGCCATGGCCATGTCTTGACACGTACCATGGCCAAGTCCTGACATGTCCTGACACGTACCATGACCATACCCTGCCATGTCCTGTGCGTCCTTACACAGACCATGGCCATGGCCTGACACGTACTAACACGTACCATGACCATATCCTGCCATGTTCTGGGACGTCCTGACTCGTGCCATGCCCATGGCCTGACACGTCATGACACGTACCATGATCATATCCTGCCCTGTCCTGCGACGTCCTAAATCGTGCCATGGCCACGTCCTGACGCGTCCTAACTCGTACCATGGCCACGTCCTGACGCGTCTTGACACGTACCATGGCCATATCCTGGCATGTCTTGCGACGTCCTGACTCGTGCCATGACCACGCCCTGACAAGTCCTGACGCGTGCCATGGCCATGTCCTGCGACGTCCTGACTCGTGCCATGGCCACGCCCTTCCACATCCTGATGCGTGCCATGTCCATGTCCGGACGCTGCCTGACACGTACCATGGCCATATCCTTCCATGTCCTCCGACGTCCTGCCTCGTGCCATGGCCACGCTCTGCCATGTCCTGCGACGTCCCGACTCGTGCCATGGCCACGTCCTGCCATGTCCTGACGCGTCCTGACACGTGCCATGGCCACGCCGTGCCATGTCCTGCGACGTCCCGACTCGTGCCATGGCCTGCGACGTCCGGACTCGTGCAATGGCCACGCCCTGCCATGTCCTGCCGCGTCCTGACACGTGCCATAGCAAGTCCTGTTGCGTCCTGACACGTGCCATGACCATGTCCTGATGCGTTCTGCGATGTCCTGACTCTTGCCATGGCCACGCCCTTCCATGTCCTGCGACGTCATGGGTCATGCCATGGCCACGCCCTGCCATGTCCTGACGTGTCCTGACGCGTACAATGGCCATATCTTGCCATGTCTTGCGACGTCCTAACTTATGCCATGGCCACGCCCTGCCATGTTCTGCCGGGTCCTGACACATGCCACTGCCATGTCCTGACACGTGCCATGGCCATGTCCTGACGCGTCCTGCGACGTCCTATCTCTTGCCATGGCCACGCCCTGCCATGTCCTGCGACGTCATGGGTCATGCCATGGCCACGCCCTGCCATGTCCTGACGTGTCCTGACGCGTACCATGGCCATATCTTGCCATGTCCTGCGACGTCCTAACTTATGCCATGGCCACGCCCTGCCATGTTCTGCCGGGTCCTGACACATGCCATGGCCATGTCCTGACACGTCCTGCGACGTCCCGACTCATGCCATGGCCACGCCCTTCCATGTCCTACGACGTCCCGACTCGTTCCATGGCCACGCCCTGCCATGTCCTGCGACGTCCCGACTCGTGCCATGGCCACGCCCTGCCATGTCTTGACGCGTCCTGACACGTGCCATGGCCATGTCTTGATGCGTCCTGACACATGCCATGGCCATGTCCTGAGGCGTCCTGCCACGTCCTGATTCTTGCCATGGCCACGCCCTGCCATGTCCCGCGAAGTCATGAGTCATGCCATGGCCACGCCCTGCCATGTCCTGACGTGTCCTGACACGTGCCACCGCCATGTCCTGACGCGTCCTGACACGTGCCATGGCCATGTCCTGACACGTGCCATGGCATGTCCTGATGTGTCCTGACCAAGCCATGGCCATGTCTTGACGCGTCCTGCGACGTTCTGACTCATGCCATGGCCACGCCCTGCCATGTCTTGCGACGTCATGAGTCATGCCATGGCCACGCCCTGCCATGTCCTGACGTGTCTTGCCACGTGCCACTGCCATGTACAGACGCGTCATGACACGTGCCATGGCCATGTCCTGACGCGTCCTGCGACGTCCTGACTCTTGCCATGGCCACGCCCTGCCTTGTCTTGAGACGTCATGAGTCATGCCATGGCCACGCCCTACCATGTCCTGACGTGTGCCATGGCCATGTCCGGATGCGTCCTGACACGTAACATGGCTATATCCTGCCATGCCCTGTGACGTCCTGACTCGTGCCATGGCCACGCCCTGCCATGTCCTGACGCGTCCAGACACGTGCCATGGCCTTGTCCTGACACGTCCTGACACGTACCATGACCATATCCTGCCATGTCCTGCGACGTCCCGACTCATGCCATGGCCACTCCCTGCCATGTCCTGTGACGTCCCGACTCGTGCCATGGCCACGCCCTGCCAATTCCTGACGCATCCTGACACGTGCCATGGCATGTCCTGATGTCTCCTGACCAAGCAATGGCCATGTCCTGACGCGTCCTGCGACGTCCTGACTCTTGCCATGGCCACGCCCTGCCATGTCTTGCGACGTCATTAGTCATGCCATGGCCACGCCTTGCCATTTCGTGACGTGTCCTGAAACGTGCCACTGCCATGTCCTGACGCGTCATGACACGTGCCATGGCCATGTCCTGACGCGTCCTGCGACGTCCTGACACTTGCCATGGCCACGCCCTGATGCCATGTCCTGCGACGTCCTGACTCGTTCCATGGCCCTGCCCTGCCACGTCCTGACGCGTGCCATGGCCATGTCCGGACGTGTCCTAACACGTACCATGGCCATATCTTGGTATGTCCTGCGACGTCCTGACTCGTGCCATGGCCACGCCCTGCCATGTCCTGACGCGTCCTGACACGTGCCATGGCCATGTCCTGACACGTCCTGCGACGTCTTGACTCGTGCCATGGCCACGCCCTGCCATGTCCTGCGACGTCCCGACTCGTGCCATGGCCACGCCCTGCCATGTCCTGTGACGTCCCGACTCGTGCCATGGCCACGTCCTGACACATGCCATGGCCATGTCCTGATGCGCCCTGACACGTGCCATGACCACGCCCGTCCATGATCCGCAACGTACCGACTCGTGCCATGGCCACGCCCTGCCATGTCCTGACGCGTCCTGACACGTGCCATGGCCATGTCCTGATGCGTCCTTACACATGCCATTGCTATGTCCTGATGCGTCCTGACACGTGCCATGGCTATGTCCTGACTCGTCCTACGACGTCCTGACTCGTGCCATGGCCATATCCTGACAAGTGTTGACCGGCCGTCGGCCGACGCTACCGCTTGAACCACCTTGACATTCCACCACTGCCGCCAACGAGCACCAACTCATTGCGCTTGATTTGTTTCTGAGCATTGGTTAGCAATTGACGTGGTGCGACGTGGTGCGGCTTGGCGCGACGTAGTGCGATGTCGTGCCATGGCCAGGTCATTACACGTACCATGGCCAAGTCCTGACACGTCCTGACATGTATATTGACCATACGCTGCCATGTCGTACGCGTCCGTACACGTCCAAGGCCATGGCCAAACACGTCCTGACACGTACCATGACCATATCCTGCCATGTCCTGCGACGTCCTTACACGTACCATGGCCATGGCCTGACACGTCATGACACGTACCATGATCATATCCTACCATGTCTTGCAACGTCCTAAATCGTGTCATGGCCACGTCCTGACACGTACCATGGCCGCGTCCTGACGCGTCCTGACATGTGCAATGGCCATATCCTGCCATGTCCTGCGACATCCTGACTCGTGCCATGACCACGCCCTGCTATGTCCTGACGCGTGCCATTGCCATGTCCTGTGACGTCCTGACTCGTGCACTAGCCACGCCCTGCCACGTCCTGACGCGTGCCATGGCCTTGTCCAAACGCGTCCTGACACGTACCATGGCCATATCCTGCCATTTCCTGCGACGTCCTGACTCGTGCCTTGGCCACACCCTGCCATGTCCTGACGCGTCCTAACACGTGCCATGGCCATATTCTGACACGTCTTGCGATGTCCCGGCTCGTGCCATGGCCACGCCTTGCCATGTCCTGACGCGTCCTGACACGTGCCATGGCCATGTCCTGACTCGGCCTGCGACGTCCTGACTCGTGCCATGGCCATGTCCTGACAAGTGTCGACCGACCGTCGCCCGACGCTACCGCTCGAACCACCCCGACTTTCCACCACCTCCGCCAACGACCACCAACACCATTGCGCTTGACATGTTTCTAGATTGGTTAGCAATAGACGTGGTGCGACGTGGTGCGGCTTAGAGCGACGTAGTGCGATGTCGTGCCATGGCCACGTCATGACACGTACCATGGCCAAGTCCTGACACGTCCTGACACGTACATTGACCATATTCTGCCATGTCCTGCGACATCCTGTCACGTACCATGGCCATGGCCTGACACGTCCTGACACATCCTGACACGTACCATGAACATCTCTTGCCATATCCAGCGACGTCCTGACATATACCATGGCCATGGCCCAACACGTCATGACACATACCATGACCATATCCTGCCATGTCCTGCGATGTCCTGAATCGTGCCATGGCCACGTCCTGACGCGTCCTGACACGTACCATGGCCATATCCTGCCATGTCCTGCGACATCCTGACTCGTGCCATGACCACGCCCTGCCACGTCCTGACGCGTGCCATGGCCATGTCCTGCGACGTCCTGACTCGTGCCATGGCCACGCCCTGCCACGTCCTGACGCGTGCCATGGCCATACCCTGCCATGTCCTGACGCGTCCTGACACTTGCCATGGCCATGTCCTGACACGTCCTGCGACGTCCCGACTCGTGCCATGGCCACGCCCTGCCATGTCCTGCGACGTCCCGACACGTGCCATGGCCACGCCCTGCCATGTCCTGCGATGTCTCGACTCGTGCCATGGCCACGCCCTGCCATGTCCTGACGCGTCCTGACACGTGGCAAGGCCATGTCCTGATGCGTCCTGACACGTGCCATGGCCACGCCCTGCCATGTCCTACGACGTCCCGACTCATGCCATGGCCACGCCCTGCCATGTCCTGACGCGTCCTGCCACGTGCCATGGCCATGTCTTGATGCGTCCTGACACATGCCATGGCATGTCCTGATGCGTCCTGACTCTTGCCATGGCCATGTCCTGACGCGTCCTGTGACATCCTGACTCTTGACATAGCCACGCCCTGCCATGTCCTGCGACGTCCTGACTCTTGCCATGGCCACGCCCTGCCATGTCCTGACGTGTTCTGACACGTGCCACTGCCATATCCTGACACGTCCTGACACGTGCCATGGCCATGTCCTTACTCGTCCTGCGACGTCCTGACTCGTGCCATGGCCATGTCCTGACACGTGTCGACCGGCCATCGCCCGGCACTACTGCTCGAACCAGCCCGACTTTCCTCCACCGCCGCAAACGACCACCAACATCATTGCGCTTCACATGTTTCTTAGCATTGGTTAGAATTAGACGTGGTGCTACGTGGTGCGACTTGGAGCGACGTAGTGCGATGTCGTGCCATGGTCACGTCCTGACCCGTACCATGGCCATGTCCTGACACGTCCTGCGACGTCCCGACTCGTGCCATGGCCATGTCCTGACGCGTTCTGACACGTGCCATGGCCATGTCCTGACACGTCCTGCGACGTCCCGACTCGTGCCATGGCCACGCCCTGCCATGTCCTGCGACGTCCCGACTCATGCCATGGCCACGCCCTGCCATGTCCTGCGACGTCCCGACTCGTGCCATGGCCACGCCCTGCCATGTCCTGCGACGTCCCGACACGTGGCATGGCCATGTCTTGATGTGTCCTGACACGTGCCATGGCCACGCCGTGCCATGTCCTGCGACGTCCCGACTCGTGCCATGGCCACGCCTTGCCATGTCCTGACGCGTCCTGACACGTGCCATGGGCATGTCCTGATGCGTCCTAACACATGCCATGGCCATGTCCTGATGCGTCCTGACACGTTCCATGGCCATGTCCTGACGCGTCGTGCGACGTCCTGACTCTTGCCATGGCCACGCCCTGCCATAACCTGCGAAGTCATGAGTCATGCCATGGCCACGCCCTGCCATGTCCTTACCCGACCATGGCCATGCCCCGTCACGTCCTGACCCGTACCATGGCCATGTCCTGACACGTCCTGTGACGTCCCGACTCGTGCCATGCCATGTCCTGACGCGTTCTGACACGTGCCATGGCCATGTCCTGACACGTCCTGCGACGTCCCGACTCGTGCCATGGCCATGTCCTGACTCGTCCTGTGACGTCCTGACTCGTGCCATGGCCATGTCCTGACACGTGTCAACCTGCCGTCACCCGACGCTACTGCT
This sequence comes from Nicotiana benthamiana, assembly GCA_034376525.1. NCBI lineage: Eukaryota > Viridiplantae > Streptophyta > Magnoliopsida > Solanales > Solanaceae > Nicotiana > Nicotiana benthamiana. The sequence continues at coordinate 112,986 of JAXGFW010000028.1, read as the reverse complement.
CGAACCACCCCGACTTTCCACCATTGCGCCAATGACCACAAACATCATTGCACTTGACATGTTTCTAAGCATTGTTTAGAATTGGACGTGGTGCATCGTGGTGCGCCTTGGAGCGACGTAGTGCGATGTCGTGCCATGGTCACGTCCTGACACGTACCATGGCCATGTCTTCACGCGTCCTGACACATACCATGACCATATCCTGCCATGTCCTATGACGTCCTGAAGCGTGTCATGACCACGCCCTGCCACGTCATGACGCCTGCCAAGGCCATGTCCTGCGACGTCCTGACTCGGGCCTTGGCCACGCCCTGCCATGTCCTGACACGTCCTGCGACGTCCCGACTCGTGCCATGGCCACGCCCTGCCTTGTCCTGCGACGTCCCGACTCGTGCCATGGCCACGCCCTGCCATGTCCTGACACGTCCTGCGACGTCCCGACTCGTGCCATGGCCACGCCCTGCCATGTCCTGCGACGTCCCGACTCGTGCCATGGACACGCCCTGCCATGTCCTGACGCGTCCTGACACGTGCCATGGCCATGTCCTGATGCGTCCTGACACGTGCCAAGGCCACGCCCTCCCATGTCCTGCGACGTCCCGACTCGTGCCATCACCACGCCCTGCCATGTCCTGACGCGTCCTGACACGTGCCATGGCATGTCCTGATGCGTGCTGACACAAGCCATGGCCATGTCCTGATGCGTCCTGACACGTGCCATGGCCTTGTCCTAACGCGTCCTGCGACGTCCTGACTCTTGCCAGGGCCACGCCCTGCCATGTCCTGCGACATCATGAGTCCTGCCATGGCCACGCCCTGCCTTGTTCTGACGTGTCCCGACACGTGCCACTGCCATGTCCTGACGCGTCCTGACACGTGCCTTTGCCATGTCCTGACTCGTGCCATGGCCATGTCCTACGACGTCCTTACACGTACCATGACCATATCCTGCCCTGTCCTACGACGTCCTGAATTGTGCCATGGCCACGTCCTGACGCGTGCCATGGCCATACCCTGCCACGTCCTGATGCGTCCTTACACGTACCATGGCCATATCCTGCCATGTCCTGCGACGTCCTGACGCATGCCATGGCCATGTCCTGCAACGTCCTGACTCCTTCCATGGCCACGCCCTGCCCCGTCCTGACGCGTGCCATGGCCATGTCCGGACGCGTCCTGACACGTACCATGGCCATATCCTGCCATGTCATGCGACGTCCTGACTCGTGCCATGGCCACGCCCTGCCATGTCCTGACGCGTCCTGACACGTGCCATGGCCATGTCCTGACACGTCCTGCGACGTCCCAACTCGTGCCATGGCCACCGCCTACCATGTCCTGCGACGTCCCGACTCGTGCCATGGCCACGCCCTGCCATGTCATGCGACGTCCCGACTCTTTCCATGGCCACGCTTTGCCATGTCCTGACGCGTCCTGACACGTGCCATGGCCATGTCCTGATGCGTGTTGACATGTGCCATGGCCACGCCGTGCCATGTCCTGCGACGTCCCTACTCGTGCCATGGCCACGCCCTGCCATGTCCTGCAACGTCATGAGTCATGCCATGGACACGCCCTTCCATGTCCTGACGTGTCCTGGCACGTGCCACTGCCATGTCCTGACACGTCCTGACACGTGCCATGGCCATGTCCTGACGCATCCTGTGACGTCCTGACTTTTGCCATGGCCACGCTCTGCCATGTCCTGCGACGTTATGAGTCATGCCTTGGCCACGCCCTGCCATGTCCTGATGTGTCCTGACACGTTCCACTGCCATGTCCTGACGCGTCCTGACACGTGCAATGGCCATGTCCTGACTCGTCCTGCAACGTCCTGACTCATGCCATGGCCATGTCCTAACACGTGTCGACCTGCCGTCGCCCGACGCTACCGCTCGAACCACCCCGACTTTTCTTCACCGCCGCCAACGACCACCAAACATCACTGCACTTGACATGTTTCTAAGCATTGGTTAGCAATAGACGTGGTGCGACGTGGTGCGGCTTGGAGCGACGTAGTGCGATGTCGTGCCATGGCCATGTCTTGACACGTACCATGGCCAAGTCCTGACATGTCCTGACACGTACCATGACCATACCCTGCCATGTCCTGTGCGTCCTTACACGTACCATGGCCATGGCCTGACACGTCCTGACACGAACCATGACCATATCCTGCCATATCCTGCGACGTCCTTACACGTACCATGGCCATGGCCTGACACGTCATGACACGTACCATGATCATATCCTGCCCTGTCCTGCGACGTCCTGAATCGTGCCATGGCCACGTCCTGACGCGTCCTGACACGTACCATGGCCACGTCCTGACACGTACCATGGCCATATCCTGCCATGTCCTGCGACGTCCTGACTCGTGCCATGGCCATGGCTTAACACGTCATGACACGTACCATGATCATATCCTGCCCTGTCCTGCGACGTCCTGAATCGTGTCATGGCCACGTCCTGACGCGTCCTGACACGTACCATGGCCACGTCCTGACGCGTCCTGACACGTACCATGGCCATATCCTACCATGTCCTGCGACGTCCTGACTCGTGCCATGACCACGCCCTGACACGTCCTGACGCGTGCCATGGCCATGTCCTGCGACGTCCTAACTCGTGCCATGGCCACGCCCTTCCACGTCCTGACGTGCCATGGCCATGTTCGGACGCTTCCTGACACGTACCATGGCCATATCCTGCCATGTCCTGCGACGTCCTGACTCGTGCCATGGCCACGCCCTGCCATGTCCTGACGTGTCCTGACCGTGCCATGGCCATGTCCTGAAACGTCCTGCGACGTCCCAACTCGTGCCATGGCCACGCCCTACAATGTCCTGCGACGTCCCGACTCGTGCCATGGCCACGCCCTGCCATGTCCTGCGACGTCCCGACTCGTGCCATGGCCACGTCCTGCCATGTCCTGACGCGTCCTGACACGTGCCATGGCCACGCCGTGCCATGTCCTGCGACGTCCCGACTCGTGCCATGGCCTGCGACGTCCCGACTCGTGCAATGGCCACGCCCTGCCATGTCCTGACGCATCCTGACACGTGCCATAGCAAGTCCTGATGCGTCCTGACACGTGCCATGACCATGTCCTGACGCGTTCTGCGATGTCCTGACTCTTGCCATGGCCACGCCCTTCCATGTCCTGCGACGTCATGGGTCATGCCATGGCCACGCCCTGCCATGTCCTGACGTGTCCTGACGCGTACAATGGCCATATCTTGCCATGTCCTGCGACGTCCTAACTTATGCCATGGCCACGCCCTGCCATGTTCTGCCGGGTCCTGACACATGCCACTGCCATGTCCTGACACATGCCATGGCCATGTCCTGACGCGTCCTGCGACGTCCTATCTCTTGCCATGGCCACGCCCTGCCATGTCCTAGGACGTCATGGGTCATGCCATGGCCACGCCCTGCCATGTCCTGACGTGTCCTGACGCGTACCATGGCCATATCTTGCCATGTCCTGACTCGTCCTGACACGTGCCATGGCCAGGTCCTGACACGTCCTGCGATGTCCTGACACATGCCATGGCCATGTCCTGACACGTCCTGCGACGTCCCGACTCATGCCATGGCCACGCCCTTCCATGTCCTACGATGTCCCGACTCGTTCCATGGCCACGCCTTGCCATGTCCTGCGACATCATGAGTCCTGCCATGGCCTCGCCCTGCCTTGTTCTGACGTGGTGCGACTTGGTGCGACTTGGAGCCATGTCCTGACGTGTCCTGACACGTGCCTTTGCCATGTCCTGACTCGTGCCATGGCCATGTCCTACGACGTCCTTACACGTACCATGACCATATCCTGCCCTGTCCTACGATGTCCTGAATTGTGCCATGGCCACGTCCTGACGCGTGCCATGGCCATACCCTGCCACGTCCTGACGCGGCCTTACACGTACCATGGCCATATCCTGCCATGTCCTGCAACGTCCTGATGCATGCCATGGCCATGTCCTGCGACGTCCTGACTCGTGCCATAGCCACGCCCTGCCACGTCCTGACGCGTGCCATGGCCATGTCCGGACGCGTCCTGACACGTACCATGGCCATATCCTGCCATGTCATGCGACGTCCTGACTCGTGCCATGGCCACGCCCTGCCATGTCCTGACGCGTCCTGACACGTGCCATGGCCATGTCCTGACACGTCCTGCGACGTCCCAACTCGTGCCATGGCCACAGCCTGCCATGTCCTGCGACGTCCCGACTCGTGCCATGGCCACGCCCTGCCATGTCATGCGACGTCCCAATTCATTCCATGGCCACGCTTTGCCATGTCCTGACGCGTCCTGACACGTGCCATGGCCATGTCCTGATGCGTCCTGACACGTGCCATGGCCACGCCGTGCCATGTCCGATGACGTCCCTACTCGTGCCATGGCCACGCCCTGCCATGTCCAAACGCGTCCTGACACGTGCCATCGCATATCCTGATGCGTACTGACATGTGCCATGGCCATGTCCTGACGCGTCCTGCGACGTCCTGACTCTTGCCATGGCCACGCCCTGCCATGTCCTGCGACGTCATGAGTCATGCCATGGACACGCCCTTCCATGTCCTGACGTGTCCTGACACGTGCCACTGCCATGTCCTGACACGTCCTGACACGTGCCATGGCCATGTCCTGACGCATCCTGTGACGTCCTGACTTTTGCCATGGCCACGCTCTGCCATGCCCTGCGACGTTATGAGTCATGCCTTGGCCACGCCCTGCCATGTCCTGATGTGTCCTGACACATGCCATGGCCATGTCCTGATGCGTCCTAACACGTGCCATGGCTATGTTCTGACTCGTCCTGCGATGTCCTGACTCGTGCCAGGGCCATGTCCTATCAAGTGTCGACTGGCCGTCGCCTGACGCTACCGCTCGAACCACCCCGACTTTCCACCACCGCCGCCAACGACCACTAAAATCATTGCGCTTGACATGTTTCTAGATGGGTTAGCAATAGACGTGGTGCGACATGGTGCGGCTTGGAGCGACGTAGTGTGATGTCGTGCCATGGCCACGTCATGACACGTACCATGGCCAAGTCCTGACACGTCCTGACACGTACCATGACCATACCCTGCCATGTCCTGCGCGTCCTAACACGTACCATGGCCATGGCCTGACACTTCCTGACACGTACCATGACCATATCCTGCCATGTCTTGCGACGTCCTTACACGTACCATGGCCATGGCCTGCACGTCATGACACGTACCATGATTATATCCTGCCATGTCCTGGGACGTCCTGAATCGTGCCATGGCCACGTCCTGACGCGTCGTGGCGCGTCCTGACAAGTACCATGGACGCGTCCAGACACGTACCATGGCCGTATCGTACCATGTCCGGCGACATCCTGACTCGTGCCATGACCACGCCCTGCCACGTCCTGACGCGTGCCATGACCATGTCCTACGACGTCCTGACTCGCGCCATGGCCACGCCCTGCCACATCCTGACACGTACCATGGCCATACCCTGTCATGTCCTTCGACGTCCTAACTCATGCCTTGGCCACACCCTGCCATGTTCTGATGCGTCCTGACACTTGCCATGACCATGTCCTGACACGTCTTGCGACGTCCTGACTCGTGCCATGGCCACGCCCTGCCATGTCTGTGACGTCCCGACACGTGCCATGGCCACGCCATGCCATGTCCTGCGACGTCTCGACTCGTGCCATGGCCACGCCTTAGTCCTGACGCGTCCTGACACGTGCCATGGCCACGCTGTGCCATGTCCTGCAACGTCCCGACTCGTGCCATGGCCTGCGACGTCCGGACTCGTGCAATGGCCACGCCCTGCCATGTCCTGACGCGTTCTGACACGTGCCATGGCATGTCCTGATGCGTCCTGACACGTGCCATGGCCATGTCCTGACGCGTCCTGCGACGTCCTGACTCTTGCCATGGCCACGCCCTGCCATGTCCTGCGACGTCATGAGTCATGCCATGGCCACGCCTTGCCATGTCCTGACGTGTCCTGACACGTGCCACTGCCATGTCCTGACGCGTCCTAACACGTGCCATGGCCATGTCCTGACTCGTCCTGCGACGTCCTGACTCGTTCCATGGCCATTTCCTGACATGTGTCGACCGACCATCGCCCGGCACTACTGCTCGAACCACCCCGACTTTCCTCCACCGCCGCCGACGACCACAAACATCATTGCGCTTCACATGTTTCTAAGCATTGGTTAGAATTAGACGTGGTGCGACTTGGAGCGACGTAGTGCGATGTCGAGCCATGGTCACGTCCTGACCCGTACCATGGCCATGTCCTGATGCGTCCTGACACGTGCCATGGCCATGTCCTGACACGTCCAGCAACGTCCCGACTCGTGCCATGGCCACGCCCTGACATGTCTTGCGACGTCCCGACTCGTGCCATGGCCACGCCCTGCCATGTCCTGCGACGTCCCGACTCGTGCCATGGCCACGCCTTGCCATGTCCGGACGCATCCTGACACGTGGCATGGCCATGTCCTGATGCGTCCTGACACGTTCCATGGCCACGCCGTACCATATCCTGCACGTCCCGACTCGTGCCATGGCCACGCCTTGCCATGTCTTGACGCGTCCTGACAAGTGGCATGGCCATGTCCTGATGCGTCCTGACACATGCCATGGCCATGTGCTGACACGTCCTGACACGTGCCATGTCCATGTCCTGACGGGTCCTGCGACGTCCTGACTCTTGCCATGGCCATGTCCTGACACGTGTCAACCAGCCGTCGCCCGACGCTACTGCTCGAACCACCCCGACTTTCCTGCACAGCGCCAATGACCACCAACATCATTGCGCTTGACATGATTCTAAGCATTCTTAGAATTAGACGTGGTGCGACGTGGTGCGGCTTGGAGCGACGTAGTGCGATGTCGTGCCATGGTCATGTCTGACGCATACCATGGCCATGTCCTCACGCGTCCTGCGATGTTCCGACTCGTGCCATTGCCACGCCCTGCCATGTCTTGCGACGTCATGAGTCATGCCATGGCCACGCCCTGCCACGTCATGACGCGTGCCATGGCCATGTCCTGTGACGTCCTGACTCGTACCATGGCCATATCCTGCCATGTCCTGTGACGTCCTAACTCGGGCCATGGCCACGCCCTGCCAGGTCATGACACGTGCCAAGGCCATGTCCTGACACGTCCTGCGACGTCCCGACTCGTGCCATGGCCACGCCCTGCCATGTCCTGCAATGTCCCGACTCGTGCCATGGACACGCCCTGCCAAGTCCTGACGCGTCCTGACACGTGCAATGGCCATGTCCTGATGCGTCCTCACACGTGCCAAGGCCACGCCCTCCCATGTCCTGCGACGTCCCGACTCGTGCCATCACCACGCCCTGCCATGTCCTGATGCGTCGTAACACGTGCCATGGCATGTCTGATGCGTGCTGACAAAAGCCATGGCCATGTCCTGATGCGTCCCAACACGTGCCATGGCCTTGTCCTGACGCGTCCTGCGACGTCCTGACTCTAGCCAGGACCACGCCCAGCCATGTCCAGCAACGTCATGAGTCCGGCCATGGCCATGCCCTGCCATGTCCTGACGTGTCCTGACACGTGCCACTGCCATGTCTTGACGCGTCCTGACACGTGCCATAGCCATGTCCTGCCTCGTCCTGCGACGTCCTGACTCGTGCCATGGCCATGTCCTGACACCTGTCGACCGGCCGTCGCCCGACGCTACCGCTCAAACCACCATGACTTTCCACCACCGCCGCCAACGACCACCAACATCATTGCGCTTGACATGTTTCTTAGCATTAGTTAGAATTAGACGTGGTGCGACGTGGTGCGGCTTGGAGCGACGTAGTGCGATGTCGTGCCATGGCCACGTCCTAACATGTACCATGGCCATGTCCTGACATGTCCTACATGTACAGTGACCATATCCTGCCATGTCCTGCGACGTCCTGTCACGCACCATGGCCATGGCCTGACACGTCCAGACACGTACCATGACCATATACTGCCATGTCCTGCAACGTCCTGACACATACCATGGTACGACCATGTCCTGATGCATCCTGACACGTGCCATGGCCACGCCCTGCCATGTTCTTCGACGTCCCGACTCGTGCCATGGCCACGCCCTGCCATGTCCTGACGCGTCCTGACACATGCCATGCGCAAATCGTGATGCGTCCTGACTCGCACGATGGACATGTTCTGATGCATCCTGACACGTGCCATGGCTATGTCCTGACGCGTCCTGCGATGTCCTAACTCTTGCCATGGCGACGCCTTGCCATGTCCTGCGATGCGATGAGTCATGCCATGGCCACGCCCTACCATGTCCTGACGTGTTCTGACACGTGCCACTGCCATGTCCTTGTGCGTCCTGACAAGTGCCATGGCCATGTCGTGACTCGTCCTGCGACGTCCTAACTCGTGCCATGGCCATGTCTTGACAAGTGTCGACCGGCCGTCGGCCGACACTACTGCTCGAACCACCCCGACATTCCAACACCGCCGCCAACGACCACCAACATCATTGCGGTTGACATGTTTCTATGCATTGGTTAGCAATAGACGTGGTACGACGAGGTGCGGCTTGGAGCGACGTAGTGCAATGTCGTGACATGGCCAAATCTTGACACGTACCATGGCCAAGTCCTGACACGTCTTGACACGTACCATGACCATACCCCGCCATGTCCTACGCGTCCTAACACGTACCATGGCCATGGCCAGACACGTCCTGACACGTACCATGACCATATCCTGCCATGTCCTGCGACGTCCTTACACGTGCCATGGCCATGGCCTGACACGTCATGACACATACCATGATCATATCCTGCCATGTCTTGCAACATCCTGAATCGTGCCATGGCCACGTCCTGACACGTACCATGGCCACGTCCTGTCGCGTCCTGAAACGTACCATGGCCATATCCTGCCATGTCCTGCGACATCCTGACTTGTGCTATGACCACGCCCTGCTACGTCCTAACGCGTGTCATGGCCATGTTATGTGACGTCCGGACTCGTGACATGTCCACGCCCTCCCATGTCCTGCGACGTCCCGACTCCTGCCATCACCACGCCCTGCCATGTCCTGACGCGTCCGGACACGTGCCATGGCATGTCCTGATGCGTGCAGACACATGCCATGGCCATGTCCTGATGCGTCCTGACACGTGCCATGGCCTTGTCTTGACACGTCCTGCGACGTCCTAACTCTTGCCAAGGCCACGCCCTGCCATGTCCTACGACCTCATGAGTCCTGCCATGGCCACGCCTTGCTATGTCCTGACGTGTCCTAACACGTGCCAGTGCCATGTCCTGACGCGTCCTGACACGTGCCATGGCCCTGTCCTGACTCGTCCGGCGACGTCCTGACTCGTGCCATGGCCATGTCCTGACACGTGTCGATCGGCCGTCGCCCGACGCTACCGCTCAAACTACCAACATCATTGCGCTTGACATGTTTCTTAGCATTGGTTAGAATTAGCCGTGGTGCGACGTGGTGCGGCTTGGAGCGACGTAGTGCGATGTCGTGCCATGGCCACGTCATGACACGTACCATGGCCATGTCCTGACACGTCCTGACACGTACCATGACCATATCCTGCCATGTCCTGTGACATCCTGTCACGTACCGTAGCCATGCCCTGACATGGACCATGTCCATATCCTGCCATGTCCTGCGACATCCTGACACGTACCATGGTGATGGCCTGATACGTCATGACACGTACCATGACCATATCTTGCCATGTCCTGCGACGTCTTGAATCGTGCCATGGCCACGTCCTGACGCGTCCTGACACATACCATGACCATATCCTGCCATGTCCTGTGACGTCCTAACTCGTGCCATTACCACGCCAATCCACGTCCTGATGAGTGCCATGGCCATGTCCTGCAACGTCCTGACTCATGCCATGGCCACGACCTGCACGTCCTGACGCGTGCCATGGCCAGGTCCGGACGCGTCTTGACACGTACCATGGCCATATCCTGCCATGTCCTGCGACGTCCTGACTCGTGCCATGGCCAAGCCCTTCCATGTCCTGACGTGTCCTGACACGTGCCATGGCATGTCTAGACACGTCCTGTGACGTCCCGACTCGTGCCATGGCCATGTCCTGACGCGTCCTGACATGTGCCATTGCCATGTCCTGACACGTCCTGACTCGTGCCATAGCCATGCCCTGCAATGTCCTGTGACGTCCTGACTCGTTCTATGGTTACGCCCTGCCATGTCTTGCGACGTCCCGACTCGTGCCAAGCCACGCACTGCCATGTCCTGATGCGTCCTGACACGTGGCACTACCATGTCCTGATGCGTCCTGACACGTGCCATGGCCACGCCCTACCATGTCCTGCGACGTCCTGACTCGTGCCATGGCCATGCTCTGCCATGTCCTGATGCGTCCAGACACGTGCCATGGCTATGTCCTGACGCGTCCTACGACGTCCTGACTCTTGCCATGCCCACGCCCTGCCATGTCCTGCGATGTGATGAGTCATGCCATGGCCACGCCCTGCCATGTCCTGACGTGTCCTGACACGTGCCCCTGCCATGTCCTGACGCGTCCTGACACGTGCCATGGCCATGTCCTGACTTGTCCTGCGACGTCCTGACTCGTGCCATGGCCATGTCCTAACAAGTGTCGACCGGCCATCGGCCGACGCTGCCGCTCGAACCACCCCAAAATTCCACCACCGCCGCCAACGACCCCCAACATCATTGCGCTTGACATGTTTCTAAGCATTGGTTAGCAATAGACGTGGTGCGACGTGGTGCGGCTTGGAGCGACGTAGTGCGATGTCGTGCCATGGCCACGTCTTGACACGTAGCATGGCCAAGTACTGACACGTCCTGACACGTACCATGACCATACCCTGCCATGTCCTATGCGTCCTTACACGTACCATCCATGGCCAGACACGTCCTGACACATACCATGACCATATCCTGCCATGTCCTGCGACGTCCTTACACGTACCATGGCCATGGCCGGACACGTCATGACACGTACCATGATCATATCCTGCCATGTCTTGCGACGTCCTGAATCGTGCCATGGCCACGTCCTGACACATCCTAACACGTACCATGGCCACGTCCTGACGCGTCCTGACACGTACCATGCCATATCCTGCCATGTCCTGCGACATCCTGACTCGTGCCATGACCACGCCCTGCTACGTCCTGACGCGTGCCATGGCCATGTCCAGTGACGTCCTGACTCGTGCCATGGCCATGCCCTGCCACGTCTTGACGCGTGCCATGGCCATGTCCTGCGACGTCCTGACTCGTGCCATGGCCACACCCTGCCATATCCTGCGACGTCCCGACTCGTGACTTGGCCACGCCCAGCTATGTCCTGACGCGTCCTGACACGTGGCATGGCCACGTCCTGATGCGTCCTGACACGTGCCATGACCATGCCCTGCCATCTCCTGCGACTTCCCGACTCGTGCCTAGGCCACGACCTGCCATGTCCTGACGCGTCCTGACACGTACCATGGCCATATCCTGCCATGTCCTGCGACGTCCTAACTTGTGCCATGGCCACGCGCTGCCATGTCCTGTCGGGTCCTGGCACGTGCCATAGCCATGTCCTGACACGTCCTGCGATGTCCCGACTCGTGCCATGGCCACGCCCTGCCATGTCCTACGACGTCCCGACTCGTGCCATGGCCACGCCCAGCCATGTCTTGACGTGTCCTGACACGTGCCATGGCCACGTCCTGATGCGTGATGACACGTGCCATGGCCACGCCCTGCCATGTCCTGCGACGTCCCGACTCGTGCCATGGCCACGCCCTGCCATGTCCTGACGCGTCCTAACTCGTGCCATAGCCACTCCCTGCCATGTCCTGCGACGACCCGACTCGTGCCATGGCCACGCCCAGCCATGTCCTGACACGTGGCATGGCCACGTCCTGATGCGTCCTGACACGTGCCATGGCCACGCCCTGCCATGTCCTGCGACGTCCTGATTCGTGCCATGGCCACGCCCTGCCATGTCCTGACGTGTCCTAACACGTACCATGGCCATATTCTGCCATGTCCTGCGACGTCCTGACTTGTGCCATGGCCACGCCCTGCCATGTCATGTCGGGTTTTGACACGTGCCATGGCCATGTCCTGACACGTCCTGCGACGTCCCGACTCGTGCCATGGCCACGCCCTGCCATGTCCTGCGATGTCCCGACTCGTTCCATGGCCACGCCCTGCCATGTCCTGCGACGTCCCGACTCGTGCCATGGCCACGCCCTGCCATGTCCGGACGCGTCCTGACACGTGCCATGGCCATGTCCTGAAGCGTCCTGACACATGCCATGGCCATGTCCTGAGGCGTCCTGACACGTGCCATGGCCATATCCTGACGCATCCTGCGACGTCCTGACTCTTGCCATGGCCACGCCCTGCCATGTCCTGCGACGTCATGAGTCTTGCCATGGCCACGCCCTGCCATGTCCTGACGTGTCCTGACACGTGCCACCGCCATGTCCTGACGCGTCCTGACACGTGCCATGGCCATGTCTTGAATCGTCCTGCGACGTCCTAACTCGTGCCACGGCCATGTCCTGACACGTGTCGACCGTCCGTCGCCCCACGCTACTGCTCCAACCACCCTGACTTTCCACCACCGCCGCCAACAACCACCAACATCATTGCGCTTGACATGTTTCTAAGCATTGGTTAGAATTAGACGTGGTGCGACAAGGTGCGGCTTGGAGCGACGTAGTGCGAATTCGTGCCATGGCAACGTCCTGACACGTACCATGGCCATGTCCTGACACGTCCTGACACGTACCATGACCGTATCCTGCCATGTCCTGCGACGTCCTGACATGTACCATGGCCATGGCCTGACACGTCGTGATACGTACCATGACCCTATCTTGCCATGTCTTACGACGTCCTGAATCGTGCCATGCCCACGTCCTGACGTGTCCTGACACATACCATGACCATATTCTACCATGTCCTGTGACGTCTGACTCGTGCCATGACCACGCCCTACCACGTCCTGACGCCTGCCATGGCCATGTCCTGCGACGTCCTGACTCGTGCCATGGCCACACCCTGCCACGTCCTGACGCGTGCCAAGGCCATGTCCGGACGCGTCCTGACACGTACCATGGCCATATCCTACTGTTAGACCCCTAACTTTGGTACTCGGCATGAAAACAAGAGTGTTGTATTGAGGCAGCAAGAGTGTTGCAAAACTGGTGCAAGAGTGGCATCAGAAGTCCAAAAGGGAAACGGGCAAGTGTGGGCTAAGACTTCGAACGGATCCGAGGCAGCTTAGCGAGGGCTTGACAATGAGTTGCGGGTGATGGGCGGTACTTGATCATGATTATAGCATCAAGGCAGGAGGCATTGATGCTAAGGCATGGCACAAACGGATGGGCAAAGACAAGCAAATGTGCAAACGGAAAGGCAATGCGCGGCAAGATTGGCATGGGTTCGAGTTGCGGCAAAGGGCCAAGTTCGTGGGCAGTGTTTAGGCTAATTGGGGCGCAATGCAGGTGGAAGCAATGGCATTGGCACCAAGGCCAAGCCAACACACGGAATTGGGCAGCAACATGAGAATGGACCAAGTCAAATGGCGGTTATCAGCACATGTTGTGCACATGGGCAGCAGTTGAGCTTTGTTTATCATCCTGGCAGGAGTTAGCATGATTTGGGGGCCATGATCCCATGATCTAGACATGTCCCTAGTAGTTGAGGGTGTCAACTACCTTAGTGGGCGAGTGGCAAGCTGAAAAGCAGGGAAACTATTGTACATGGGGCTATTCCATGATCTATAAATGGACATCATCCTTTCCTTTATGACTTAAGAAGCTGGAGAGAGCTTTAAGGCAGTAAAAGTGTGAGAGAGCATACTTTTGGCAGTAAAACGAGTGTAAACGTGTGAGAGTGCATGTTTACTAACTTAGGAAGAGTCCTAAGTCTTGTTGGTGTCAAGAGTGATCTTCATATTGGTACACGGAGTGTAATTGTGAGTTGAGTTTCTTTGTATTTTCGAGTTTAAGACAAAGTTGGGAAAGAGTTCCTGTAAACTTGTGTCTTGTGTTCATTTCTGTCCCTTTCGTTGTGTTTTTGTTGCCTAAAGTTCAATCTAAACTTACCATATTGAAAGACTGTGCAAACATAGTGAAGTCTAAAGTTGCTTAAACTTTGGCCGAGTATTGTGAAGGCTGAGTCAAGTCGGTGCATGGCTGCCGCACGGGTTCTTTTGGAGTTGGCCAAAACGACCCCGTGACATGGTATCAGAGCCAGGTTTGAGGGCAGATCGTGTTGTGGCGGAGACACGATGTGTTGTTGCAGATTTCGTGGTCCTGTTCGAGAACATGGCTGGTGGTAGTAACAATGAACTGGGAGAAAGGCTAACAAAATTGGAAGCATTGGTGGGCAATGTTGCGGAAGGTGAGGAACTTCAGTCTCTTGTGACTAGACTTGCATTTCTAGAGGCAGAAATGGCAAGGCTTAGTCAAGCGAATGCGGAGCTGAAGATCGAGACAGTGGTGCTGCGACGTGCTGTGGGCGAGGACGCTCAATGGGTGCTGAACGTCCCAAAGTCAGAGTACCGGAACCAAAGGCATTCGGAGGTGCAAGGAGTGCACGCGAGTTGGAGAATTTTCTTTGGGATATGGAGCAGTACTTTCAGGCTATTCGCGTGGAAGACGAGAAAGAGAAAGTTACCTTAATTAGCATGTATTTGAGTGATGATGCTAAATTATGGTGGCGCACTCGGGTGGCTGAGGATGAAAGTCTAGACCAAACATTGAGTCGTGGGAGCGGCTTAAGAAGGAATTGAAGGATCAATTTCTTCCTAGCAATACATCTTGGATTGCTAGAGAGAAACTGAAAAGGTTGAACAGACCGGATCAGTTCGAGAGTATGTGAAAGAGTTCACATCACTTATGCTTAGCATCAGCAACATGTCGGAGGAGGACAAGTTGCACAACTTCATGAGCGGGCTGCAACAGTGGGCACAACTGGAGTTGCGTAGGCAGAATATTCAAAACCTCGCAAGTGCGGTGACTGTGGCAGATGCATTGGGCGATTTTCATGTTGAGGAGGATTCTGCTCCAAAGTCCAAGGACAGAAAGAAGGACAAGGCAAGGAGTGAAAGAAATGTGAAAATGGCAATGCACATGAAGATCGAGGGAAAGGAAAGCAGGAGGCTGAAACTTCCAAGACCAAGGAGAAGGGCAGCAGGTTCAGTGGTTGTTTCATATGTGATGGACCACATCGAGCGAGGGACTGTCCAAACAATGCGGCGTTGAGTGCAATGTCTGCTGCGGATAAGCGGGCTGCATTGGAGGCGTTAGGCAGTAATAAACAGTCTGCTAATGTCAATGCAGTGACGGCCGGAGAAAGAGGTGAACAAGGGGCATTTATTTCCGACCCCTTGAGATTCATAAATTGAATAACCTCGACGAGGACGTCGAGTTTCATAGGGTGAGGGTGGTTTGTTAGAACCCTAACTTTGGTGCTCGGCATGACAGCAAGAGTGTTGTCAAGAGGCAGCAAGATTGTTGCAAAACTGGTGCAAGAGTGGCATCAGAAGTCCAGAAGGGAAACGGGCAAGTATGGGCTAAGACTTCGAACAGATCCGAGGCAGCTTAGCGAGGGCTTGACAATGAGTTGCGGGTGACGGGCGGTACTTGATCATGATAATAGCATCAAGGCAGGAGGCTTTGATGCCAAGGCATGGCACAAACGGATGGGCAAAGACAAGCAAATGTGGAAATGAAAAGGCAAGCGCGGGCAGATTGGCATGGGTTCGAGTTGCGGCAAAGGGCCAAGTTCGTGGGCAGTGTTTAGGCTAATTGGGGCGCAATGCAGCAGGAAGCAATGGCATTGGCGCCAAGGCCAAGCCAACACACGAAATTGGGAAGCAACATGAGAAAGGACCAAGTCAAACGGCGGTTACCAGCACATGTTGTGCACATGGGCAGCAGTTGAGCTTTGTTTATCATGCTGGTAGGAGTTAGCACGATTTGAGGGCCATGATCCCATGATCTAGACATGTCCCTAGTAGTTGAGGGTGTCAACTACCTTAGTAGGCGAGTGGCAAGCTGAAAACCAGGGCAACTATTGTACATGGGGTTGTTCCATGATCTATAAATGGACAGCATCCTTTCCTTTATGACTTAAGAAGCTGGAGAGAGCTTTAAGGCAGTAAAACTGTGAGAGAGCATACTTTAGGCTGTAAAATGAGTGTAAACGTGTGAGAGTGCATGTTACTAACTAAGGAAGAGTCCTAAGTCTTGTGAGGGTCAAGAGTGATCTTCATATTGGTACACGGAGTGTACTTGTGAGTTAAGTTTCTTTGTATTTTCGAGTTTAATACAAAGTTGGGAAAAGAGTTCCTGTAAACTTGTGTCTTGTGTTCATTTCTGTCCCTTTCGTTGTGTTTTTGTTGCCTAAAGTTCAATCTAAAATTACTACGTTGAAACGCTGTGCAAACATAGTGAAGTCCAAAGTTGTTGAAACTTTGGCCTAGTATTGTGAAGGCTGAGTCAAGTCGGTGCTTGGCTGCCGCACGGGTTTTGGAGTTGGCCAAAAACGACCCCGTGACACCTGCCATGTCCTGCGACGTCCTGACTCGTGCCATGTCCACGCCCTGCCATGTCCTGACGCGTCCAGACACGTGCCATGGCCATGTCCTGACACGTCCTGTGACGTCCCGACTCGTGCCGTGGCCACGCCCTGCCATGTCCTGCGACGTCCCGACTCAAGCCATGGCCACGCCCTGCCATGTCCTGCGACGTCCCGACTCGTGCCATGGCCACGCCCTGCCATGTCCTAACACGTCCTGACATGTGCCATGGCCATGTTCTGATGCGTCCTGACACGTGCCATGGCCATGTTCTGATGCGTCTAGACACGTGCCATGGCCACGCCCTGCCATGTCCTGCGACGTCCCGACTCGTGCCATGGCCACACCCTGCCATGTCCTGACGCGTCCTGACACGTGCCATGGCATGTCCTCATGTGTCCTGACACGTGCCATGACCATGTCCTGCGACGTCATGAGTCATGCCATGGCCACGCCTTGCCATGTCCTGACGCGACCTGACAAGTGCCATGGCCATGTCCTGACGCGTCCTGCGACGTCCTGACTCTTGCCATGGCCACGCCCTGCCATGTCCTGCGACGTCATGAGTCATGCCATGGCAACGCCCTGCCATGTCCTGACGTGTCCTGACACGTGCCACTGCCATGTCCTGACGCGTCCTAACACGTGCCATGGACATGTCCTGACTCGTCCTGCGACGTCCTGACTCGTGCCATGGCCATGTCCTGACACGTGTCTTCCGGCCGTCGCCCGACGCTACCGCTCGAATCACCCCAACTTTCCACCACCGCCGCCAACGACCACCAACATCATTGCGCTTGACATGTTTCTAAGCATTAGTTTGCAATAGACGTGGTGCTACGTGGTGTGGCTTGGAGCGACGTAGTGCGATGTCGTGCCACGGCCACGTCTTGAAACGTACCATGGCCAAGTCCAGACACGTCCTGATATGTACCATGACCATACCCTGCCATGTCCTGTGCGTCCTTACACGTACCATGGCCATGGCCTAACACGTCCTGACACGTACCATGACCATATCCTGCCATGTCCTACGACGTCCTTACACTACCATGACCATATCCTGCCCGGTCCTGCGACGTCCTGAATTGTGCCATGGCCACGTCCTAACGCGTGCCATGGCCATACCCTGCCACGTCCTGACGCGTCCTTACACGTACCATGGCCATATCCTGCCATGTCCTGCGACGTCCTGACGCATGCCAAGGCCATGTCCTGCGACGTCATGAGTCATGCCAGGGCCACGCCGTGCCATATCCTGCGACGTCCCGACTCGTGCCATGGCCACGCCCTGCCATGTCCTGACGCGTCCTGACACGTGCCATCGCATATCCTGATGCGTCCTGACATGTGCCATGGCTAAGTCCTGACGCGTCTTGCGACGTCTTGACTCTTGCCATGGCCACGCCTTGCCATGTCCTGCGACGTCATGAGTCATGCCATGGACACGCCCTGCCATGTCCTGACGTGTCCTGACACGTGCCACTGCCATGTCCTGACGCGTCCTGACACGTGCCATGGCCATGTCCTGACGCATCCTGTGACGTCCTGACTTTTGCCATGGCACGCCCTGCCATGTCCTGCGACGTTATGAGTCATGCCTTGGCCACGCCCTGTCATGTCCTGCGACGTTATGAGTCATGCCTTGGCCACGCCCTGCCATGTCCTAACGTGTCCTGACACGTTCCACTGCTATGTCCTGACGCGTCCTGACCCGTGCCATGGCCATGTCCTGACTCGTCCTGACTCATGCCATGGCCAAGTCCTGTCACGTGTCGACCCGCCGTCGCTCGACGCTACTGCTCGAACCACCCCGACTTTTCTTCACCGCCGCCAACGACCACCAAACATCACTGCGCTAGACATGTTTCTAAGCATTGGTTAGCAATGGACGTGGTGCGACGTAGTGCGATGTCATGCCATGGCCATGTCTTGACACGTACCATGGCCAAGTCCTAACAAATCTTGATACGTACCATGACCATACCCTGCCATGTCCTGTGCGTCCTTACATGTACCATGGCCATGGCTTGACACGTCCTGACACGTACCATGACCATATCCTGCCATGTCCTGCGACGTCCTGACTCGTGCCATGGCCATGGCCTGACACGTCATGACACGTACCATGATCATATCCTGCCCTGTCGTGCGACGTCCTGAATCGTTCCATGGCCACGTCCTGACGCGTCCTGACACGTATCATGGCCACGTCCTGACGCGTCCTAACACGTACCATGGCCATATCCTGCCATGTCCTGCGACGTCCTGACTCGTGCCATGACCACGCCCTGACACGTCCTGACGCGTGCCATGGCCATGTCCTGCGACGTCCTGACTCATGCCATGGCCACGCCCTTCCATGTCCTGACGCGTGCCATGTCCATGTCCGGACGCTTCCTCACACGTACCATGGCCATATCCTGCCATGTCCTGCGACGTCCAGACTCGTGCCATGGCCACGCCCTGCCGTGTCCAGACGCGTCCTGACCGTGCCATGGCCATGTCTTGAGACGTCCAGCGACGTCCCAACTCGTGCCATGGCCACGCCCGGCCATGTCCTGCGATGTCCCGACTCGTGCCATGGCAACGCCCTGCCATGTCCTGCGACGTCCCGACTCGTGCCATGGCCACGTCCTGCCATGTCCTGACGCGTCCTGACACGTGCCATGGTCACGCCGTGCCATGTCCTGCGACGCCCCGACTTGTGCCATGGCCTGCGACGTCCGGACACGTGCAATGGCCACGCCCTGCCATGTCCTGACGCGTCCTAACACGTGCCATAGCAAGTCCTGATGCGTCCTGACACGTGCCATGACCATGTCCTTACGCGTCCTGCGATGTCTTGACTCTTGCCATGGCCACGCCCTTCCATGTCCTGCGACGTCATGTGTCATGCCATGGCCACGCCCTGCCATGTCCTGACGTGTCCTGACACGTGCCACTGCCATGTCCTGACACGTGCCATGGCCATGTCCTGACGCGTCCTGCGACGTCCTATCTCTTGCCATGGCCACGCCCTGCCATGTCCTGCAACGTCCCGACTCATGCCATGGCCACGCCCTGCCATGTCTTGACGTGTCCTGACATGTACCATGGCCATATCCTGCCATGTCCTGCGACGTCCTAACTTGTGCCATGGCCACGCCCTGCCATGTTCTGCCGGGTCCTGACACGTGCCATGGCCATGTCCTGACACATCCTGCGACGTCTCGACTCATGCCATGGCCACGCCCTGCCATGTCCTACGACATCCCGACTCGTTCCATGGCCACGCCCTGCCATGTCCTGCGACGTCCCGACTCGTGCCATGGCCACGCCCTGCCATGTCCTGACGCGTCCTGACACGTGCCATGGCCATGTCCTGATGCGTCCTGACACATGCCATGGCCATGTCCTGAGGCGTCCTTCGACGTCCTGACTCTTGCCATGGCCACGCCCTGCCATGTCCTGCGAAGTCATGAGTCATGCCATGGCCACGCCCTGCCTTGGCCTGACGTGTCCTGACACGTGCCACCGCCATGTCCTGACGCATCCTGACACGTGCCATGGCCATGTCCTGACTCGTCCTGACTCGTGCCATGGCCATGTCCTAACACGTGTCGACCATCCGTCGCCCGACGCAATCGCTCGAACCACCCCGAATTTCCACCACCGCGGCCAACGACCACCAATATCAATTGCGCTTGACATGTTTCTAAGGATTGGTTAGAAATAGACGTGGTGCGATGTGGTGCGGCTTGGAGTGATGTAGTGCGATGTCGTGCCATGGCCACGTCCTGACACGTACCATGGCCATGTCCTGACACGTCCTAACACGTACCATGACCATATCCTGCCATGTCCTATCACGTACCATGGCCATGGCATGACACGTCCTGACACGTACCATGACCATATCCTGCCATGTCCTGCGACGTCCTGTTACGTACCGTGGCCATGTCCTGCGACGTCCTTAATCGTGCCATGGCCACGTCCTGACGCGTCCTGACAAGTACCATGACCATATCCTGCCATGACCTGTGACGTCCTGACTCGTGCCACGACTACGCCCTGCCACGTCCTGACGCGTGCCATGGCCATGTCCTGCGATGTCCTGACTCGTGCCATGGCCACGCCCTGCCGGGTCCTGACGCGTGCCATGGCCATGTCCGGACGCGTCCTGACACGTACCATGGCCATATCCTTCCATGTCCTGCGACGTCCAGACTCGTGCCATGACCACTCCCAGCCATGTCCTGACGTGTCCTGACACGTGCCATCGCCATGTCCTGATACGTCCTTACACGTGCCATGACAATGCCCTGCCATGTTCTGCAACGTACTGAGTCGTGCCACGGCCACGCCCTGCCATGTCCTGACGCGTCCTGACACGTGCCATGGCCATGTCCTGATGCGTCCTGACACATGCCATGGCTATGTACTGATGCGTCCTGACACGTGCCATGGCTATGTCCTGACTCGTCCTGCGACGTCCTGACTCGTGCCATGGCCATGTCCTGACAAGTGTCGACCGGCCATCGGCCGATGCTACCGCTCGAACCACCCTGACATACCACCACTGCCGCCAACCACCACCAACATCATTGCGCTTGATATGTTTCTAAGCATTGGTTAGCAATAGACGTGGTGGGACGTGGTGCGGCTTGGAGCGACGTAGTGCGATGTCGTGCCATGGCCACGTCTTTACACGTACCATGGCCAAGTCCTGAAACGTCCTGACATGTACCATGACCATACCCTGCCATGTCCTATGCGTCCTTACACGTCCAAAGCCATGGCCAGACACGTCCTGACACGTACCATGACCATATCCTGCCATGTCTTGCGACGTCCTAAATCGTGTCATGGCCACGTCCTGACACGTACCATAGCCACGTCCGGACGCGTCGTGACACGTACCATGGCCATATCCTGCCATGTCCTGCGACATCCTGACACGTGCCATGACCACACCCTGCTACGTCCTAACGCATGCCATTGCCATGTCATGTGACGTCCTGACTCGTGCACTAGCAACGCCCTGCCACATCCTAACGCTTGCCATGGCCTTGTCCGGACGCGTCCTGACACGTACCATGGCCATATCCTGCCATTTCTTGCGACGTCCTGACTCGTGCCATGGCCACGCCCAGCCATGTCCTGACGCGTCCTGACACGTGCCATGGCCATGTCGTGACACGTCTTGCGATATCCCGGCTCGTGCCATGGCCACGCCCTGCCATGTCCTGACGTGTCCTGAAAAATACCACTGCCATGTTCTGACGCGTCCTGACACGTGCCATGGCCATGTCCTGACGCATGCCATGGACATGTCCAGACGCGTCCTGGCACTTACCATGGCAATATCATGCCATGTCCTGCGACGTCCTGACTCGTGCCATGGCCACGCCCTGCCATGTCCTGACACGTCCTGCGACGTCCCGACTCGTGCCATGGCCACGCCCTGCCATGTCGTGCGACGTCCCGACTCGTGCCATGGCCACGCCCTGCCATGTCCTGACATGTCCTGCGACGTCCCGACTCGTGCCATGGCCATGCCCTGCCATGTCCTGCGACATCCTGACACGTGCCATGACCACACCCTGCTACGTCCTAACGCATGCCATTGCCATGTCATGTGACGTCCTGACTCGTGCACTAGCAACGCCCTGCCACATCCTAACGCTTGCCATGGCCTTGTCCGGACGCGTCCTGACACGTACCATGGCCATATCCTGCCATTTCTTGCGACGTCCTGACTCGTGCCATGGCCACGCCCAGCCATGTCCTGACGCGTCCTGACACGTGCCATGGCCATGTCGTGACACGTCTTGCAATATCCCGGCTCGTGCCATGGCCACGCCCTGCCATGTCCTGACGTGTCCTGAAAAATACCACTGCCATGTTCTGACGCGTCCTGACACGTGCCATGGCCATGTCCTGACGCATGCCATGGACATGTCCAGACGCGTCCTGGCACGTACCATGGCCATATCATGCCATGTCCTGCGACGTCCTTACTCGTGCCATGGCCACGCCCTGCAATGTCCTGACACGTCCTGCGACGTCCCGACTCGTCCCATGGCCACGCCCTGCCATGTCGTGCGATGTCCCGACTCGTGCCATGGCCACGCCCTGCCATGTCCTGACATGTCCTGCGACGTCCCGACTCGTGCCATGGCCATGCCCTGCCATGTCCTGCGACGTCCCGACTCGTGCCATGGACACGCCCTGCCATGTCCTGACGCATCCTGACACGTGCCATGGCCATGTCCTGATGCGTCCTGACACGTGCCTAGGCCACGCCCTCCCATGTCCTGCGACGTCCCGACTCGTGCCATCACCACGCCCTGCCATGTCCTGACGTGTCCTGACACGTGCGATGGCATGTCCTGATGCGTGCTGACACAAGCCATGGCCATGTCCTGATGCGTCCTGACATGTGCCATGGCCTTGTCCTAACGCGTCCTGCGACGTCCTGACTCTTGCCAGGGCCACGCCCTGCCATGTCCTGCGACGTCATGAGTCCTGCCATGGCCACGCCCTGCCATGTCCTGATGTGTCCTGACACGTGCCACTGCTATGTCCTGACGCGTCCTGACACGTGCCTTTGCCATGTCCTGACTCGTGCCATGGCCATGTCCGACGACGTCCCTACACGTACCATGACCATATCCTGCCCTGTTCTGCGACGTCCTGAATTGTGCCATGGCCACGTCCCGACGCATGCCATGGCCATACCCTGCCACGTCCTGACGCGGCCTTACACGTACCATGGCCATATCCTGCCATGTCATGCGATGTCCTGACGCATGCCATGGCCATGTCCTGCGACATCCTGACTCGTGCCATGGCCACGCCCTGCCACATCCTGACGCGTGCCATGGCCATGTCCGGACGCGTCCTGACACGTACCATGGCCATATCCTGCCATGTCATGCGACGTCCTGACTCGTGCCATGGCCACGCCCTACCACGTCCTGACGCGTCCTGACACATGACATGGCCATGTCTTGACACGTCCTGCGACGGCCCAACTCGTGCCATGGCCACAGCCTGCCATGTCCTGCGACGTCCCAACTCGTGCCAAGGCCACGCCCTGCCATGTCATGCGACATCCCAATTCGTTCCATGGCCACGCTTTGCCATGTCCTGACGCATCCTGCCACGTGCCATGGCCATGTCCTGATGTGTCCTGACACGTGCCATTGCCACGCCATGCCATGTCCTGCGACGTCCCTTCTCGTGCCATGGCCACGCCCTGCCATGTCCTGACGCGTCCTGACACGTGCCATCGCATATCCTAATGCGTCCTGACATGTGCCATGGCCATGTCCTGACGCGTCCTGCGACGTCCTGACTCTTGCCATGGCCACGCCCTGCCATGTCCTGCGACGTCATGAGTCATGCCATGGACACGCCCTTCCATGTCCTGACGTGTCCTGACACGTGCCACTACCATGTCCTGACACGTCCTGACACGTCCTGACACGTGCCATGGCCATGTCCTGACGCATCCTGTGACGTCCTGACTTTTGCCATGGCCACGCCCTGCCATGTCCTGCGACGTTATGAGTCATGCCTTGTCCACGCCCTGCCATGTCCTGACGTGTACTTACACGTTCCACTGCCATGTCCTGACGCGTCCTGACACGTGCAATGGCCATGTCCTGACTCGTCCTGCAACATCCTGACTCATGCCATAGCCATGTCCTGACACGTGTCGATCCGCCGTCGCCCGACGCTACCGCTCGAACCACCCCGACTTTTCTTCACCGCCGCCAACGACCACCAAACATCACTGCACTTGACATGTTTCTAAGCATTGGTTAGCAATAGACGTGGTGCGACGTGGTGCGGCTTGGAGCGACATAGTGCGATGTCGTGCCATGGCCATGTCTTGACACGTACCATGGCCAAGTCCTGACATGTCCTGACACGTACCATGACCATACCCTGCCATGTCATGTGCGTCCATACGCATACCATGGCCATGGCCTGACACGTCCTGACACGTACCATGACCATATCCTGCCATGTCCTGCGACGTCCTTACACGTACCATGGCCATGGCCTGACACGTCATGACACGTACCATGATCATATCCTGCCCTGTCCTCCGACGTCCTTAATCGTGCCATGGCCACATCCTGATGCATCCTGACACGTACCATGGCAACGTTCTCACACGTACCATGCCATATCCTGCCATGTCCTGCGACGTCCTGACTCGTGCCATGGCCATGGCCTAACACGTCATGACACGTACCATGATCATATCCTGCCCTGTCCTCCGACGTCCTGAATCGTGCCATGGCCACGTCCTGACACGTACCATGGCCACGTCCTGACGCGTCCTGACACGTACCATGGCCATATCCTACCATGTCCTGCGACGTCCTGACTCGTGCCATGACCACGCCCTGACACGTCCTGACGCGTGCCATAGCCATGTCCTGCGACGTCCTAACTCGTGCCATGGCGACGCCCTTCCACGTCCTGACGTGCCATGGCCATGTTCGGACGCTTCCTGACACGTACCATGGCCATATCCTGCCATGTCCTGCGACGTCCTGACTCGTGCCAGGGCCACGCCCTGCCATTTCCTGACGTGTCCTGACCGTGCCATGGCCATGTCCTGAAACGTCCTGCGACGTCCCAACTCGTGCCATGGCCATGCCCTACAATGTCCTGGGACGTCCCGACTCGTGCCATGGCCACACCCTGCCATGTCATGCGACGTCCCGACTCATGCCATGGCCACGTCCTGCCATGTCCTGACGTGTCCTGACACGTGCCACTGCCATGTCCTGACACGTGCGCGTCTTGCGACGTCCTATCTCTTGCAATGGCCACGCCCTGCCATGTCCTGCGACGTCATGGGTCATGCCATGGCCACGCCTTGCCATGTCCTGACGTGTCCTGACGCATACCATGGCCATATCCTGCCATGTCCTGCGACGTCCTAACATATGCCATGGCTACGCCCTGCCATGTTCTGCCGGGTCCTGACACATGCCATGGCAATGTCCTGATACATCCTGCGACGTCCCGACTCATGCCATGGCCACGCCCTTCCATGTCCTACGACGTCCTGACTCGTTCCATGGCCACGCCCTGCCATGTCCTGCGACGTCCCGACTCGTGCCATGGCCATGTCCTGATGCGTCCTGACACATGCCATGGCCATGTCCTGAGGCGTCCTGCGACGTCCTGACTCTTGCCATGGCCACGCCCTGCCATGTCCTGCGAAGTCATGAGTCATGCCATGGCCACGCCCTGCCATGTCCTGACGTGTCCTGACACGTGCCACCGCCATGTCCTGACGCGTCCTGACACGTGCCATGGCCATGTCCTGACTCGTCCTGACACGTACCATGACCATATCCTGCCATGTCCTGCGACGTCCTTACACGTACCATGGCCATGGCCTGACACGTCATGACACGTACCATGATCATTTCCTGCCCTGTCCTGCGACGTCCTGAATCGTGCCATGGCCACGTCCTGACGGGTCCTGACCCGTACAATGGGCACGTCCTGACACGTACCATGGCCATATCCTGCCATGTCCTGCGACGTCCTGACTCGTGCCATGGCCATGGCTTAACACGTCATGACACGTACCATGATCATATCCTGCCCTGTCCTGCGACGTCCTGAATCGTGCCATGGCCACGTCCTTACGCGTCCTGACACGTACCATGGCCACGTCCTGACGCGTCCTGACACGTACCATGGCCATATCCTGCCATGTCCTGCGACGTCCTGACTCGTGCCATGGCCACGCCCTGGCATGTCCTGACGTGTCATGACCGTGCCATGGCCATGTCCTGAAACGTCCTGCGACGTCCCAACTCGTGCCATGGCCACGCTCTACAATGTCCTGCGACGTCCCGACTCGTGCCATGGCCACGCCCTGCCATGTCCTGCGACGTCCCGACTCGCGCCATGTTCACGTCTTGCCATGTCCTGATGCGTCCTGACACATGCCATGGCCACGTCGTGCCATGTCCTGCGACGTCCCTACCCGTGCCATGGCCTGCGACGTCCGGACTCGTGCAATGGCGACGCCCTGCCATGTCCTGACGCGTCCTGACACGTGCCATAGCAAGTCTTGATGCGTCCTGACACGTGCCATGACCATGTCCTGACGCGTTCTGCGATGTCCTGACTCTTGCCATGGCCACGCTCTTCCATGTCCTGCGACGTCATGTGTCATGCCATGGCCACGCCCTGCCATGTCCTGACGTGCCCTGACACGTGCCACTGCCATGTCCTGACGAGTCCTGACACGTGCCATGGCCATGTCCTGACGCGTCCTGCGACGTCCTATCTCTTGCCATGGCTCTGTCCTGCGACGTCATGGGTCATGCCATGGCCACGCCCTGCCATGTCCTGACGTGTCCTGACGCGTACCATGGCCATATCCTGCCATGTCCTGCGACGTCCTAACTTATGCCATGGCCACGCCCTGCCATGTTCTGCCGGGTCCTGACACATGCCATGGCCATGTCCTGACACGTCCTGCGATGTCCCGACTCATACCATGGCCACGCCCTTCCATGTCCTACGACGTCCCGACTCGTTCCATGGCCACGCCTTGCCATGTCCTGCGACGTCCCGACTCGTGCCATGGCCACGCCTTGCCATGTCCTGACGCGTCCTGACACGTGCCATGGCCATGTCCTGATGCGTCCTGACACATGCCATGGCCATGTCCTGAGGCGTCCTGCGACGTCCTGACTCTTGCCATGGCCACACCCTGCCATGTCCTACAAAGTCATGAGTCATGCCATGGCCACGCCCTGCCATGTCTTGACGTGTCCTTACACGTGCCACCGCCATGTCCTGACACGTCCTGACACGTGCCATGGCCATGTCCTGACTTGTCCTGCGACATCCTGACTCGTGCCATGGCCATGTCCTGGCACGTATCGACCGTCCGTCTCCCGACGCTACCGCTCGAACCACCCAGACTTTCCACCACTGCCGCCAACGACCACCAATATCATTGCGCTTGACATGTTTCTAAGCATTGGTTAGCAATAGAGGTGGAGCGACGTGGTGCGGCTTGGAGCGACGTAGTGCGATGTCGTGCCATGGCCACGTCCTGACACGTACCATGGCCATGTCCTGACACGTACCATGACCATATCCTGCCATGTCCTGCGACGTCCTATCATGTACCATGGCCATGGCATGACACGTCCTGACACGTACCATGACCATATCCTGCCATGTCCTGCGACGTCCTGTTACGTACCATGGCCATGTCCTGCAACGTCCTAAATCGTGCCATGGCCACGTCCTGACGCGTCCTGACAAGAACCATGACCATATCCTGCCGTGTCCTGTGACGTCCTGACTCGTGCCACGACTACGCCATGCCACGTCCTGACGCGTGCCATGGCCATGTCCTGCGACGGCCTGACTCGTGCCTTGCCACGCCCTGTTGTGTCCTGACGCGTGCCATGGCCATGTCTTGATGCGTCCTGACACGTACCATGGCCATATCCTTCCATGTCCTGCGACGTCCTGACTCGTGCCATGACCACGCCCTGCCATGTTCTGCAATGTACCGACTCGTGACATGGCCACGCCCTGCCATGTCCTGACGCATCCTGACACTTGCCATGGCCATGTCCTGATGCGTCCTGACACATGCCATGGCCATGTCCGGATGCGTCCTGACACGTGCCATGTCTATGTCCTGACTCGTCCTGCGACGTCCTGACTCATGCCAGGGCCATGTCCTGACTAGTGTCGACAGGCCGTCGGCCGACGCTACCGCTCGAACCACCCCGACATTCAACCACTGCCCCCAACGACCAACAACATCATTGCGCTTGATATGTTTCTAAGCATTGGTTAGCAATAGACGTGGTGCGACGTGGTGCGGCTTGGAGCGACGTAGTGCGATGTCGTGCCATGGCCACGTCTTCACACGTACCATGGCCAAGTCCTGACACGTCCTGATAGGTACAATGACCATACCCTGCCATGTCCTACGCGTCCTTACACGTCCAAGGCCATGGCCAGACACGTCCTGACACGTACCATGACCATATCCTGCCATGTCCTGCGACGTCCTTACACGTACCATGTCCATGGCCTGACACGTCATGACACGTACCATGATCATATCCTGCCATGTCGTGCAACGTCCTGAATCGTGTCATGACCACGTCCTGACGTGTCCTGACACGTACCATGGCCACGTCCTGACGCGTCCTGACACGTACCATGGCCATATCCTGCCATGTCCTGCGACATCCTGACTCGTGCCATGACCACGCCCTGCTACGTCCCGACGCGTGCCATGGCCATGTCCTGTGACGTCCTGACTCGTCCACTTGCCACGCCCTGCCACGTCCTGACGCGTGCCATGGCCTTGTCTGGACGCGTCCTAACACGTACCATGGCCATATCCTGCCATTTCCTACGACGTCCTGACTCGTGCCATGGCTACGCCCTGCTATGTCCTGACTCGTCCTGACACGTGCCATGGCCATGTCCTGACACGTCATGCGATGTCCCGACTCGTGCCATGGCCACACCCTACCATGTCCTGACGTGTCCTGACACGTGCCACTGCCATGTCCTGACGCGTCCTGACACGTGCCATGGCCATGTCCTGACTCGTCCTACGACGTCCTGACTCGTGCCATGGCCATGTCCTAACAAGTGTCGACCGGCCGTCGCCTGACGCTACCGCTCGAACCACCCCGAATTTCCACCACCGCCGCCAACGACCACCAACATCATTGCACTTGACATATTTCTAGATTGGTTAGCAATAGACGTGGTGCGACGTGGTGCAGCTTGGAGCGACGTAGTGTGATGTCGTGCCATGGCCACATCATGACACGTACCATGCCCTGACACGTCAAGACACGTACCATAATCATATCCTGCCATTTCTTGCGACGTCCTGAATCGTGCCATGGCCACGTCCTGACGCGTCCTAACACGTACCATGGCCATGTCCTGACACGTACCATGGCCATATCCTGCAATGTCCTGCGACATCCTGACTCGTTCCATGACCACGCCCTGCCACATCCTTACACGTGCCATGGCCATGTCCTGCGACGTCCTGAGTCGTGCCATGGTCACGCCCTGCCACGTCCTGACGCGTGCCATGGCCATACCCTGCCATGTCCTGACGCGTCCTGACACTTGCCATGGCCATGTCCTGACACGTCCTGCGACGTTCCGACTCGTGCCATGGCCATGCCCTGCCATGTCCTGCGACGTCCCGACACGTGCCATGGCAACGCCCTGCCATGTCCTGCGATGTCTCGACTCGTGCCATGGCCACGCCCTACCATGTCCTGACGCGTCCTGACACGTGGCAAGGCCATGTCCTGATTCGTCATGACACGTGCCATGGCCACGCCCTGCCATGTCCTGACGCGTCCTGACACATGGCAAGGCCATGTCCGGATGCGTCATGACACGTGCCATGGCCACGCCCTGCCATGTCCTAGGAAGTCCCGACTCATGCCATGGCCACGCCCCGCCATGTCTGACGAATCCTTCCACGTGCCATGGTTTCAGGGGGGCGATTTAGGCCAATTGTAATTCTGACCGAGGTTTTACCTCCGCACGGCAGTCATGTTCCGAACTTGGCTCAGCCTTCCCAACACTTAGTTTTATTTAGGACGTTTTGAGTTTAGAATGAAAAATAGGCAACAAAACAGTAAGACACACGAGATTACAGGAATCCCTATTCCCAACTTGTATTATTAGAGTGAATACAAGAACACTAAGATTTTCGGCCACACAATGGCCAGGACAAAGACTCCCCTGACTCCCTGCCCCAATTACAAGCTCACAAAGCCAACCCTATGGCCAAGGCAAAAGAATTCCCTAACTCTCTGCCCGAAATGAACTTGGAAGGAAAGAAAAGACTTCCTACCAGAAGGAAGCCAACTTAGACAGATTTGGCCCCTGCTCAAATACTATAGACTAAGTACAATACTCTTTCTCATGTCTTTCTTGGCTTAACATAGGCATCTATTTATAGGCTACATTTCGGTTGACAAGCCCCAACCGATGGGTTATCATGCCTAAAACGTGGGCACACTTCATGGTCCATGATCAGCATATTTTCCCCATGATCAGCATGTCTGCCCCATGATCAGCATGTTTGTAGTAGTGGCAGTAACCGCCGAACTGCTTCCATGTGCATTGCATGTGCGCCTTGGCCGAGCTGATCCGCGCCTAAGGTTGGCATTGCGCCCAGCCTTAGCCTTCGACGCTGCTCTCACTCAATGTCATTGCTTCAGCTTATTGCCGCCGCCGCAGTTGTCCGTCATTGTCAGTCACTTTGGCTAAACAAGTCCGCCACTAGCCGATGCCGAGTTTGCCCACATTGCTTGTCATCGAATGCCTTGCCATGCCTTGTCTTGCTATGTCTTGCCCCTGCTTGACATAGCTTTGCCGCACAAGTGTGTTGTCCCGCCTTGTCCAAGTGAAATGCCCTTGAGTCCGTCCAAGGCGCATTTGTCATGCCCCGCATAGTCCGTCATGCCGAGCTGCCTTCATGATGATGCCCCAATTTTAAGGGTCGTGAAACAAGTCCATCATGCAAATCCTTGTCACAACCCGCATCTGCCGAGGATCAAAGTTAGGGGTCTAACACATGGCCATGTCTTGATGCGTCCTGACACATGCCATGGCATGTCCTGATGCGTCCTGACACGTGCCATGGCCATGTCCTGACGCGTCCTGCGACGTCCTGACTCTTGCCATGGCCACGCCCTGCCATGTCCTGCGACATCATGAGTCATGCCATGGCCACGCCCTGCCATGTCCTGACGTGTCCTGACACGTGCCACTGCCATGTCCTGACGCGTCCTGACACGTGCCATGGCCATGTCCTGACTCGTCTTGCGACGTCCTGACTCGTGCCATGGCCATGTCCTGACACGTGTCGACCCGCCATCGCCCGGCACTACTGCTCGAACCACCCCGACTTTCCTCCACCGCCGCCAAAAACCACCAAGATCATTGCGCTTCACATGTTTCTAAGCATTGGTTAGAATTAGACGTGGTGCTACGTGGTGCGACTTGGAGCGACGTAGTGCGATGTCGTGCCATGGTCACGTCCTGACCCGTACCATGGCCATGTCCTGACACGTCCTGCGACGTCCCGACTCGTGCCATGGCCATGTCCTGACGCGTTCTGACACGTGCCATGGCCATGTCCTGATGCGTCCTGCGACGTCCCGACTCGTGCCATGGCCACGCCCTGCCATGTCCTGCGACGTCCCGACTCGTGCCATGGCCACGCCCTGCCATGTCCAGCGACGTCCCGACTCGTGCCATGGCCACGCCTTGCCATGCCCTGACGCGTCCTGACATGTGGCATGGCCATGTCTTGATGCGTCCTGACACGTGCCGTGGCCACGCCGTGCCATGTTCTGCGACGTCCCGACTCGTGCCATGGCCACACCTTGCCATGTCCTGACACGTCCTGACACGTGCCATGGGCATATCCTGATGCGTCCTGACACATGCCATGGCCATGTCCTGATGCGTCATGACACGTGCCATGGCCATGTCCTGACGCGTCCTGCGACGTCCTGACTCTTGCCATGGCCACGCCCTGCCATAACCTGCGACGTCATGAGTCATGCCATGGCCACGCCCTGCCATGTCCTGACGCGTCATGACACGTGCCATGGCCATGTCCTGACTCGTCCAGCGACGTCCTAACTCGTGCCATGGCCATGTCCTGACACGTGTCAACCTGCCATCGCTCGACGCTACTGCTCGAACCACCCCGACTTTCCACCATAGCGCCAATGACCACCAACATCATTGCGCTTGACATGTTTCTATGCATTGGTTAGAATTAGACGTGGTGCGACGTGGTGCGCCATGGAGCGACGTAGTGCGATGTCGTGCCATGGTCACGTCCTGGTAAATACCATGGCCAAGTCTTCACGCGTCCTGACACTTACCATGACCATATCCTGCCATGTCCTATGACGTCCTGAAGCGTGTCATGACCACGCCCTGCCACGTCATGACGCCTGCCATGGCCATGTCCTGCGACGTCCTGACTCGTGCCTTGGCCACGCCCTGCCACGTCCTGACGCATGCCATGGACATGTCCAGACGCGTCCTGGCACGTACCATGGCCATATCATGCCATGTCCTGTGACGTCCTGACTCGTGCAATGGCCAAGCCCTGCCATGTCCTGACGCGTACTGACACGTGCTAAGGCCATGTCCTAACACGTCCTGCGACGTCCTGACTCGTGCCATGGCCACGCCCTGCCATGTCTTGCAACGTCCCGACTCGTGCCATGGAAACGCCCTGCCATGTCCTGACGCATCCTGACACGTGCCATGGCCATGTCCTGATGCGTCCTGACACGTGCCATGGCCACGCCCTCCCATGTCCTGCGACGTCCCGACTCGTGCCATCACCGCGCCCTGCCATGTCCTGAGGCGTCCTGACACGTGCCATGGCATGTCCTGATGCGTGCTGACACAACAAATGGCCATGTCCTGATGCGTCCTGACAAGTGCCATTGCCTTGTCCTAACGCCTCCTGCGACGTCATGACTCTTGCCAGGGCCACGCCCTGCCATGTCCTGCAACGTCATGAGTCCTGCCATGGCCATGCCCTTCCATGTCCTGATACGTGCCACTGCCATGTCCTGACGCGTCCTGACACGTGCCATGGCCATGTCCTGACTCGTGCCATGGCCATGTCCTAACACGTGTCGACCGGCCGTCGCCCGACGCTATCGCTCAAACCACCTTGACTTTCCACCACCGCCGCCAACGACCACCAACATCATTGTGCTTGACATGTTTTTTAGCATTAGTTAGAATTAGACGTGGTGCGGCTTGGAGCGACGTAGTGCGATGTCGTGCCATGGCCACGTCCTGATACGTACCATGGCCATGTCCTGACACGTCCTGACACGTACCATGACCATATCCTGCCATGTCCTGCGACGTCCTCTCACGTACCATGGCCATGGCCTGACACGTCCTGACACGTACCATGACCATATCTTGCCATGTCCTGAGGCGTCCTGACACATACCATGGCCATGGCCTGACACGTTATGACACGTACCATGACCATATCTTGCCCTATCCTGCGACGTCCTAAATCGTGCCATGGCCACGTCCTGAAGTGTCCTGACACATACCATGACCATATCCTGCCATGTCTTGTGACATCCTGACTACCACGCCCTGCCACGTCCTGACGAGTGCCATGGCCATGTCCTGCAAAGACGTGACTTGTGCCATGTCCACGACCTGCCACATCCTGACGCGTGCCATGGCCATGTCCGGACGCGTCCTGACACGTACCATGGCCATATCCTGCCATGTGCTGCGACGTCCTGACTCGTGCCTTGGCCACGCCCTGCCAGGTCCTGACACGTCCAGACACGTGCCATGGCCATGTCCTGACACGTCCTGTGGCGTCTTGACTCGTGCCATGGCCACGCCCTGCCATGTCCTGAGACGTCTCGACTCGTGCCATGGCCACGCCCTACCATGTCCTGACGCGTCCTGACACGTGCCATGGCCATGTCTTGATGCGTCCTGACACGTGCCATGACCACGCCCTGCCATGTTCTGCAATGTACCGACTCGTGCCATGGCCACGCTCTGCCATGTCCTGACACGTCCTGACACTTGCCATGGCCATGTCGTGATGCGTCCTGCCACATGCCATGGCCATGTCCTGATGCGTCCTGCCACAAGCCATGGCCATGTTCTGATGCGTCCTGACACGTGCCATGTCAATGTCCTGACTCGTCCTGCGACGTCCTGACTCGTGCCATGGCCATGGCCATGTCTTGAAAAGTGTCGACAGGTCGTCGGCCGACGCTACCGCTTGAACTACCCCGACATTCCACCACTGCCCCCAATGACCACCAACATCATTGCGCTTGATATGTTTCTAAGCATTGGTTAGCAATAGACGTGGTGCGACGTGACACGTCCTGATAGGTACCATGACCATACCCTGCCATGTCCTACGCGTCCTTACACGTCCAAGTCCATGGCCAAACACGTCCTGACACGTACCATGACGATATCCTGCCATGTCCTGCGACGTCCTTACACGTGCCATGGCCATGGCCTGACACGTCATGACACGTACCATGATCATATCCTGCCATGTCGTGCAACATCCTGAATCGTGTCATGGCCACGTCCTGACGTGTCCTGACACGTACCATGGCCACGTCCTGACACGTACCATGGCCTTATCCTGCCATGTCCTGCGACATCCTGACTCGTGCCATGACCACGCCCTCCTACGTCCTGACGCGTGCCATGGCCATGTCCTGTGACGTCCTGACTCGTCCACTTGCCACGCCCTGCCACGTCCTGACGCGTGCCATGGCCTTGTCTGGACGCGTCCTAACACGTACCATGGCCATATCCTGCCATTTCCTTCGACGTCCTGACTCGTGCCATGGCCACGCCCTGCCATGTCCTGACTCGTCCTGACACGTGCCATGGCCATGTCCTGACACGTCATGCGATGTCCCGACTCGTGCCATGGCCACACCCTGCCATGTCCTGACGTGTCCTGACACGTGCCACTGCCATGTCCTGACGTGTCCTGACACGTGCCACTGCCATGTCCTGACGCGTCCTGACACGTGCCATGGCCATGTCCTGACTCGTCCTGCGACGTCCTGACTCGTGCCATGGCCATGTCCTAACAAGTGTCGACCGGCCGTCGCCTGACGCTACCGCTCGAACCACCCCGAATTTCCACCACCGCCGCCAACGACCACCAACATCATTGCGCTTGACATATTTCTAGATTGGTTAGCAATAGACGTGGTGCGACGTGGTGCGGCTTGGTGCGACGTAGTGCGATGTCGTGCCATGGCCACATCATGACACGTACCATGGCCAAGTCCTCACACGTCCTGACTTGCACCATGACCATACCCTGCCATGTCCTGCGCGTCCTTACACGTACCATGGCCATGGCCTGACACGTGCTGACACGTACCATGACCATATCCTGCCATGTCCTGCGACGTCCTTACACGTACCATGGCCATGGCCTGACACGTCAAGACACGTACCATAATCATATCCTGCCATTTCCTGCGACGTCCTGAATCGTGCCATGGCCACGTCCTGACGCGTCCTAACACGTACCATGGCCACGTCCTGACGCGTCCTGACACGTACCATGGCCATATCCTGCCATGTCCTGCAACATCCTGACTCGTTCCATGACCACGCCCTGCCACGTCCTGACGCGTGCCATGGCCATGTCCTGCGACGTCCTGACTCGTGCCATGGCCACGCCCTGCCACATCCTGACGCGTGCCATGGCCATACCCTGCCATGTCCTGACGCGTCCTGACACTTGCCATGGCCATGTCCTGACATGTCCTGCGACGTTCCGACTCGTGCCATGGCCATGCCCTGCCATGTCCTGCGACGTCCCGACACGTGCCATGCCAACGCTCTGCCATGTCCTGCGATGTCTCGACTCGTGCCATGGCCACGCCCTGCCATATCCTTACGCGTCCTGACACGTGGCAAGGCCATGTCTTGATGCGTCCTGACACGTGCCATGGCCACGCCCTGCCATGTCCTAGGACGTCCCGACTCATGCCATGGCCACGCCCCGCCATGTCCTGACGAATCCTGCCACGTGCCATGGTGTCAGGGGGGCGATTTAGGCCAATTGTAATTCTCGCCGAGGTTTCACCTCCGCACGGCAGTCAAGTTCCGAACTTGGCTCAGCCTTCCCAACACTTAGTTTTATTTAGGAGGTTTTGAGTTTAGAATGAAAAATAGGCAACAAAACAGTAAGACACACGAGATTACAGGAATCCCTATTCCCAACTTGTATTATTAGAGTGAATACAAGAACACTAAGATTTTCGGCCACACAATGGCCAGGACAAAGACTCCCCTGACTCCCTGCCCCAATTACAAGCTCACAAGGCCAACCCTATGGCCAAGGCAAAAGAATTCCCTAACTCTCTGCCCGAAAAGAACTTGGAAGGAAAGAAAAGACTTTCTACCCGGAGGAAGCCAACTTAGACAGATTTGGCCCCTGCTCAAATACTATGGACTAAGTACAATACTCTTTCTCATGTCTTTCTTGGCTTAACATAGGCATCTATTTATAGGCTACATTTCGGTTGACAAGCCCCAACCGATGGGTTATCATGCCTAAAACGTGGGCACACTTCATGGTCCATGATCAGCATGTTTGCCCCATGATCAGCATGTCTGCCCCATGATCAGCATGTTTCTAGTAGTGGCAGTAACCGCCGAACTGCTTCCATGTGCATTGCATGTGCGCCTTGGCCGAGCTGATTCGCGCCTAAGGCTGGCATTGCGCCCAGCCTTAGCCTTCGACACTACTCTCACTAGATGTCATTGCTTCAGCTTATTGCCGCCGCCGCAGTTGTCCGTCATTGTCAGTCACTTTGGCTAAACAAGTCCGCCACTAGCCGATCCCGAGTTTGCCCACATTGTTTGTCATCGAATGCCTTGCCATGCCTTGTCTTGCTATGTCTTGCCCCTGCTTGACATAGCTTTGCCGCACAAGTGTGCAGTCCCGCCTTGTCCAAGTGAAATGCCCTTGAGTCCGTCCAAGGCGCATTTTTCATGCCCGCATAGTCCGTCATGCCGAGCTGCCGTCATGATGATGCCCCAATTTTAAGGGTCGTGAAACAAGTCCATCATGCAAATCCTTGTCACAACTCGTGTCTGCCGAGGATCAAAGATAGGGGTCTAACACATGGCCATGTCTTGATGCGTCCTGACACATGCCATGGCATGTCCTGATGCGTCCTGACACGTGCCATGGCCATGTCCTGACGCGTCCTGCGACGTCCTGACTCTTGCCATGGCCACGCCCTGCCATGTCCTGCGACGTCATGAGTCATGCCATGGCCACGCCCTGCCATGTCCTGACGTGTCCTGACACGTGCCACTGCCATGTCCTGACGCGTCCTGACACGTGCCATGGCCATGTCCTGACTCGTCCTGCGACGTCCTGACTCGTGCCATGGCCATGTCCTGACACGTGTCGACCGGCCATCGACCGGCACTACTGCTCGAACCACCCCGACTTTCCTCCACCGCCGCCAACGACCACCAACATCATTGCGCTTCACATGTTTCTAAGCATTGGTTAGAATTAGACGTGGTGCTACGTGGTGCGACTTGGAGCGACGTAGTGCGATGTCGTGCCATGGTCACGTCCTGACCCGTACCATGGCCATGTCCTGACACGTCCTGCGACGTCCCGACTCGTGCCATGGCCATGTCCTGACGCGTTCTGACACGTGCCATGGCCATGTCCTGACACGTCCTGCGACGTCCCGACTCGTGCCATGGCCACGCCCTGCCATGTCCTGCGACGTCCCGACTCGTGCCATGGCCACGCCCTGCCATGTCCTGCGACGTCCCGACTCGTGCCATGGCCACGCCTTGCCATGTCCTGACGCGTCCTGACGCGTGGCATGGCCATGTCTTGATGCGTCCTGACACGTGCCATGTCCATGCCGTGCCATGTCCTGCGACGTCCCGACTCGTGCCATGGCCACACCTTGCCATGTCCTGACACGTCCTGACACGTGCCATGGGCATGTCCTGATGCGTCCTGACACATGCCATGGCCATGTCCTGATGCGTCCTGACACGTGCCATGGCCATGTCCTGACGCGTCCTGCGACGTCCTGACTCTTGCCATGGCCACGCCCTGCCATAACCTGCGACGTCATGAGTCATGCCATGGCCACGCCCTGCCATGTCCTGACGCGTCCTGACACGTGCCATGGCCATGTCCTGACTCGTCCTGCGACGTCCTGACTCGTGCCATGGCCATGTCCTGACACGTGTCAACCTGCCGTCGCCCGACGCTACTGCTCGAACCACCCCGACTTTCCACCATAGCGCCAATGACCACCAACATCATTGCGCTTGACATGTTTCTATGCATTGGTTAGAATTAGACGTGGTGCGACGTGGTGCGCCTTGGAGCGACGTAGTGCGATGTCGTGCCATGGTCACGTCCTGACACGTACCATGGCCAAGTCTTCACGCGTCCTGACACATACCATGACCATATCCTGCCATGTCCTATGACGTCCTGAAGCGTGTCATGACCACGCCCTGCCACGTCATGACGCCTGCCATGGCCATGTCCTGCGACGTCCTGACTCGTGCCTTGGCCACGCCCTGCCACGTCCTGACGCATGCCATGGACATGTCCAGACGCGTCCTAGCACGTACCATGGCCATATCATGCCATGTCCTGCGACGTCCTGACTCGTGCCATGGCCACGCCCTGCCATGTCCTGACGCGTACTGACACGTGCCAAGGCCATGTCCTGACAAGTCCTGCGACGTCCCGACTCATGCCATGGCCACGCCCTGCCATGTCCTGCAACGTCTCGACTCGTGCCATGGAAACGCCCTGCCATGTCCTGACGCGTCCTGACACGTGCCATGGCCATGTCCTGATGCGTCCTGACACGTGCCAAGGCCACGCCCTCCCATGTCCTGCGACGTCCCGACTCGTGCCATCACCACGCCCTGCCATGTCCTGACGCGTCCTGACACGTGCCATGGCATGTCCTGATGCGTGCTGACACAAGCAATGGCCATGTCCTGACGCGTCCTGACACGTGCCATGGCCTTGTCCTAACGCGTCCTGCGACGTCCTGACTCTTGCCAGGGCCCGCCCTGCCATGTCCTGCGACGTCATGAGTCCTGCCATGGCCATGCCCTGCCATGTCCTGACGTGTCCTGATACGTGCCACTGCCATGTCCTGACGCGTCCTGACACGTGCCATGGCCATGTCCTGACTCGTGCCATGGCCATGTCCTGACACGTGTCGACCGGCCGTCGCCCGACGCTACCGCTCAGACCACCTTGACTTTCCACCAACGCCGCCAACGACCACCAACATCATTGCGCTTGACATGTTTCTTAGCATTAGTTAGAATTAGACGTGGTGCGACGTGGTGCGATGTCGTGCCATGGCCTCGTCCTGACACGTACCATGGCCATGTCCTGACACGTCCTGACACGTACCATGACCATATCCTGCCATGTCCTGCGACGTCCTCTCACGTACCATGGCCATGGCCTGACACGTCCTGACACGTACCATGACCATATCTTGCCATGTCCTGCGACGTCCTGACACATACCATGGCCATGGCCTGACACGTCATGACACGTACCATGACCATATCTTGCCCTGTCCTGCGACGTCCTAAATCGTGCCATGGCCACGTCCTGACGTGTCCTGACACATACCTTGACCATATCCTGCCATGTCCTGTGACGTCCTGACTCGTGCCATGACCACGCCCTGCCACGTCCTGACGAGTGCCATGGCCATGTCCTGCAAAGTCGTGACTCGTGCCATGGCCACGACCTGCCACGTCCTGGCGCGTGCCATGGCCATGTCCGGACGCGTCCTGACACGTACCATGGCCATATCCTTCCATGTGCTGCGACGTCCTGACTCGTGCCATGGCCAAGCCCTGCCATGTCCTGACGCGTCCTGACACGTGCCATGGCCATGTCCTGACACGTCCTGCAACGTCCCGACTCGTGCCATGGCCATGTCCTGACGCGTCCTGACACGTGGCATGGCCATGTCTTGACACGTCCTGCGACATCCCGACTCGTGCCATAGCCACGCCCTGCCATGTCCTGCGACGTCCTGACTCGTTCCATGGACACGCCTTGCCATGTCCTGCGACGTCCCGACTCGTGCCATGGCCACGCCCTGCCATGTCCTGATGCGTCCTTACACGTGGCATGACCATGTCCTGATGCGTCCTGACACGTGCCATGGCCACGCCCTGCCATATCCTGCGACGTCCCGACTCGTGCCATGGCCACGCCCTGCCATGTCCTGACGCGTCCTGACACGTGCAATGCCCATGTCCTGATGCGTCCAGACTCGTGCCATGGACATGTCCTGATGCGTCCTGACACGTGCCATGGCTATATCCTGACGCGTCCTGCGAAGTCCTAACTCTTGCCATGGCCACGCCTTGCCAGGTCCTGCGACGTGATGAGTCATGCCATGGCCACGCCCTGCCATGTCCTGACGTGTCCTGACACGTGCCACTACCATGTCCTGACGCGTCCTGACACGTGCCATGGCCATGTCCTGACTCGTCCTTCGACGTCCTAACTCGTGCCATGGCCATGTCCTGACAAGTGTCGACCGGTCGTCGGCCGACGCTACCGCTCGAACCACCCCGACATTCCAACACCGCCGCCAACGACCACCAACATCATTGCGCTTGACATGTTTCTAAGCATTGGTTAGCAATAGACGTGGTGCGACGTGGTGCGGCTTGGAGCGACATAGTGCGATGTCGTGCCATGGCCACGTCTTGACACGTACCATGGCCAAGCCCTGACACGTCCTGACACGTACCATGACCATACCCTGCCATGTCCTACGCGTCCATACACGTACCATGGCCATGGCCAGACACGTCCTGACTCGTACCATGACCATATCCTGCCATGTCCTGCGACGTCCTTACACGTACCATGGCCATGGCCTGATACGTCATGACACATACCATGATCATATCCTGCCATGTCTTGCGACGTCCTGACACGTGCCATGGCCATGTCCTGACGCGTCCTGACACGTACCATGGCCACTTCCTGACACGTACCATGGCCATATCCTGCCATGTCCTGCGACATCCTGACTCGTGCCATGACCACATCCTGCTACGTCCTGACGCGTGCCATGGCCATGTCCTGTGACGTCCTGACTCGTGCCATGGCCACGCCCTGCCACGTCCTGACGCGTGCCATGGGCATGTCCGGACACGTCGTGCGACGTCCCGACTCGTGCCATGGCCATGTCCTGCGACGTCCTGACTCGTGCCTAGGCCACACCCTGCCATGTCCTGCGACGTCCCGACTCGTGCCATGGCCACGCCCCAACATGTCCTAACGCGTCCTGACACGTGGCATGGCCACGTCCTGATGCGTCCTGACACGTGCCATGGCCACGCCCTGCCATGTCCTGCGACATCCCGACTCGTGCCATGGCCACGCCCTGCCATGTCCTGACGCGTCCTGACACGTGCCATGGCCATGTCCTGATGCGTCCTGACTCATGCCATGGCCATGTCCTGATGCGTCCTGACACGTGCCATGGCCATGTCCTGATGCGTCCTGACTCATGCCATGGCCACGCCCTGCCATGTAATGCGACGTCATGAGTCATGCCATGGCCACGCCCTGCCATGTCCTGACGTGTCCTGACACGAGCCACTGCCATGTCTTGACGCGTCCTGACACGTGCCATGGCCATGTCCTGACTCGTACTGCGACGTCCTGACTCGTGCCATGGCCATATCCTGACACGTGTCGACCGGCCGTCGCCCGACGCTACTGCTCGAACCACCCTGAGTTTCCACCACCGTCGCCAATGACCACCAACATCATTGCGCTTGACATGTTTCTAAGCATTAATTAGAATTAGACGTGGTGCGGGTTGGAGAGACGTAGTGCGATGTCGTGCCATGGTCACGTCCTGACACGTACCATGGCCATGTCCTGACACGTCCTGACACGTACCATGACCATATCCTGCCATGTCCTGCGACGTCCTGTCACGTACCATGGCCATTGCCTGACACGTCTTGACACGTACCATGACCTTATCCTGCCATGTCCTGCGACGTCCTGACACGTTCCATGGCCATGGCCTGACACGTCATGACACGTACCATAACCATATCATGCCATGTCCTGCGACATCCTGAATCGTGCCATGGTCACGTCCTGACGCGTCCTGACACGTACCATGACCATATCCTGCCATGTCCTGTGACGTCCTTACTCGTGTCATGACCACGCCCTGACGCGTGCCATGGCCATGTCCTGCGACGTCCTGACTCATGCCATGGCCACGCCCAGCCACGTCCTGACGCGTGCCATTGCCATGTCTGGACGCATCCTCACACGTACCATGGCCATAGCCTGCTATGTTCTGCGACGTCCTGACTCGTGCCATGGCCATAGCCTGCCATGTCCTGCGACGTCCTGACTCATGCCATGGCCACGCCCTGCCATGTCCTGACGCGTCCTGACACGTGCCATGGCCATGTCCTGACTCGTCCTGCGACGTTACGACTCGTGCCATGACTACGCTCTGCCATGTCGTGCGACGTCCTGACTCGTGCCATGGCCACGCCCTGCCATGTTCTTCGACGTCCCGACTCGTGCCATGGCCACGCCG
Organism: Nicotiana benthamiana; assembly: GCA_034376525.1. NCBI lineage: Eukaryota > Viridiplantae > Streptophyta > Magnoliopsida > Solanales > Solanaceae > Nicotiana > Nicotiana benthamiana. The sequence continues at coordinate 70,112 of JAXGFW010000028.1, read as the reverse complement.
TGCCATGTCCTGACGCGTCCTGACACGTGCCATGGCCATATCCTAATGCGTCCTGACACGTGCCATGGCCACGCCCTGCTGTGTCTTGCGACGTCCTGACTCGTGCCATCGCCACACCCTGCCTTGTCCTGATGCGTCCTGACACGTGCCATGGCCATGGCCTGACGCGTCCTACGACGTCCTGACTCTTACCATGGCCACGCCCTGCCATGTACTGCGACGTCATGAGTTATGCCATGGCCACGCCCTGCCATGTCCTGACGTGTCCTGACACGTGCCACTGCCATGTCCTGATGCTCCTGACACGTGCCATGGCCATGTCCTGACTCGTCCTGCAAAGTACTGACTCGTGCCATGGCCATGTCCTGACACGTGTCGACCGGCCGTCGCCCGACGCTACTGCTCGAACCACCCTGAGTTTCCACCACCGTCGCCAACGACCACCAACATCATTGCGCTTGACATGTTTCTAAGCATTAGTTAGACTTAGACGTGGTGCGACGTGGTGCGGCTTGAAGAGACGTAGTGCGATGTCGTGCCATGGTCACATCCTGACACGTACCATGGCCATGTCCTGACACGTCCTGACACGTACCATGACCATATCCTGCCATGTCCTGCGACGTCTCGTCACGTACCATGGCCATTGCCTAACACGTCTTGACACGTACCATGACCTTATCCTGCCATGTCCTACGACGTCCTGACACGTTCCATGGCCATGGCCTGACACGTAATGACACGTACCATAACGATATCTTGCCATGTCCTGCGACATCCTGAATCGTGCCATGGCCACGTCCTGACGCGTCCTGACACGTACCATGACCATATCCTGCCATGTCCTGTGACGTCCTGACTCGTGCCATGACCACGCCCTGCCACGTCCTGACGCGTGCCACGGCCATGTCCTGCGACGTCCCGACTCGTGCCATGGCCACGCCCTGCCACGTCCTGACGCGTGCCATGGCCATGTCTGGACGCGTCCTGACGCGTACCATGGCCATAGCCTGCCATGTCCTGCGACGTCCTGACTCGTGCCATGTCCATTCACTGCCATGTCCTGCGACGTCCTGACTCATGCCATGGCCACGCCCTGCCATGTCCTGACGCGTCCTGACACGTGCCATGGCCATGTCCTGACACGTCCTGCGACGTTACGACTCGTGCCATGGCCACGCCTTGCCATGTCCTGCGACGTCCTGACTCGTGCCATGGCCACGCCCTGCCATGTTCTGCGATGTCCCGACTCGTGGCATGGCCACGCCCTGCCATGTCCTGACGCGTCCTTACACGTGCCATGGCCATGTCCTGATGCGTCCTGACACGTGCCATTGCCACGCCCTGCTGTGTCCTGCGACGTCCCGACTCGTGCCATCGCCACACCCTGCCATGTCCTGACGCGTCCTGACACGTGCCATGGCATGTCCTGATGCGTCTTGACACATGCCATGGCCATGTCCTGATGCGTCCTGACACGTGTCATGTCCAAACGCGTCCTGCGACGTCCTAACTCTTGCCATGGCCACGCCCTGCCATGTCCTGCCACGTCATGAGTCCTGCCATGGCCACGCCCTGCCATGTCCTCACGTGTCCTGACACATGCCACTGCCATGTCCTGACGCGTCCTGACACGTGCCATGGCCATGTCCTGACTCGTCCTGCGACGTCCTGACTCGTGCCACGGCCATGTCCTGACACGTGTCGACCGGCCGTCGCCCGACGCTACCGCTCAAACCACCTTGACTTTCCACCACCGCCGCCAACGACCACCAACATCATTGCGCTTGACATGTTTCTAAGCATTGGTTAGAATTAGACGTGGTGCGACAAGGTGCGGCTTGGAGCGACGTAGTGCGATGTCGTGCCATGGCCACGTCCTGACACCTACCATGGCCATGTCCTGACACGTCCTTACACGTACCATGACCATATCCTGCCATGTCCTGCGACGTCCTGTCAGGTACCATGGCCATGGCCTGACACGTCCTGACACGTACCATGATCATATCCTGCCATGTCCTGCGACGTCCTGACACACACCATGGCCATGGCCTGACACATCATGACACGTATCATGACCATATCTTGCCATGTCTTGCGACGTCCTGATTCGTGCCATGGCCACGTCCTGACGCGTCCTAACACATACCATGACCATATCCTGCCATGTCCTTTGACGTCCTGACTCGTGCCATGACCACGCCCTGCCACGTCCTGACGCGTGCCATGGCCATGTCCTGCAACGTCCTGACTCGAGCCATGGCCACGCCCTGCCACGTCCTGACGCGTGCCATGACCATGTCCGGACGCGTCCTGACACGTACCATGGCCATATCCTGCCATGTCCTGCGACGTCCTGACTCGTGCCATGTCCACGCCCTGCCATGTCCTGACGCGTTCTGACACGTGCCATGGCCATGTCCTGATATGTCCTTCGACGTCCTGACTCGTGCCATGGCCACGCCCTTCCATGTCCTGCGACGTCCCGACTCATGCCATTGCCACGCCCTGCGACGTCCCAACTCGTGCCATGGCCACGCCCAGCCATGTCCTGATGCGTCCTAACACGTGCCATGGCCATGTCATGATGCGTCTTGACACGTGCCATGGCCACGCCCTGCCATGTCTTGCGACGTCCCGATTCGTGCCATGGCCACGCCCTGCCATGTCCTGACGCGTCCTGACACGTGCCATGGCATGTCCTGATGCGTCCTGACACGTGCCATGGCCATGTCCTGACGCGTCCTACGACGTCCTGACTCTTGCCATGGCCACGCCCTGCCATGTCCTGCGACGTCATGAGTCATGCCATGGCCACGCCCTGTCATGTCCTGAAGTGTCATGACACGTGCCACTGCCATGTCCTGACACGTCCTGACACGTGCCATGGCCATGTCCTGACGCGTCCTACAACGTCCTGACTCTTGCTATGGCCACGCCCTGCCATGTCCTGCGACGTCATGATTCATGCCATGGCCACGCCCTGCCATGTCCTGACGTGTCCTGACATGTGTCGCTGCCATGTCCTGACGCGTCCTGACACGTGCCATGGCCATGTCCTTGACACGTGTCCTCCGGCCGTCGCCCGACCCTACCGCTCGAACCATCCCGACTTTCCACCACCGCCGCCAACGACCACCAACATCATTGCGCTTGACATGTTTCTAAGCATTGGTTAGCAATAGACGTGGTGCGACGTTGTGCTGCTTGGAGCGACGTAGTGCGTTCTCTTGCCATGGCCACGTCTTGACACGTACCATGGCCAAGTCCTGACACGTCCTGTCACGTACCATGACCATACCCTGCCATGTCCTATGCGTCCTTACACGTACCATGGCCATGGCCTGACACGTACCATGACCATATCCTGCCATGTCCTGCGACGTCCTTACACGTACCATGGCCATGGCCTGACACGTCATGACACGTACCATGATCATATCCTGCCCGGTCCTGCGACGTCCTGAATCGTGCCATGGCCACGTCCTGACGCGTCCTTACACGTACCATGGCCATATCCTGCCATGTCCTGCGACGTCCTGACTCGTGCCATGACCACGCCCTGCCACGTCCTGACGCATGCCATGGCCATGTCCTGCGACGTCCTGACTCGTGCCATGGCCACGCCCTGCCACGTCCTGATGCGTGCCATGGCCATGTACGGACGCGTCCTGACACGTACCATGGCCATATCCTGCCATGTCCTGCGAGTCCTGACACGTTCCATGGCCATGGCCTGACACGTCATGACACGTACCATAACCATATCTTGCCATGTCCTGCGACGTCCATAATCGTGCCATGGCCACGTCCTGACGCGTCCTGACACGTACCATGACCATATCCTGCCATGTCCTGTGACGTCCTGACTCGTGCCATGACCACGCCCAGCCACGTCCTGACGCGTGCCATGGCCATGTCCTGCAACGTCCTGACTCGTGGCATGGCCATGCCCTGCCACGTCCTGCACGTGCCATGGCCATGTCTGGACGCGTCCTGACACGTACCATGACCATATCCTGCCATTCCCTGCCATGTCCTGACACGTACTATCGCCATATCCTGCCATGTCTTGCGACGTCCTGACTTGTGCCATGGCCACGCCCTGCCATGTCATGACGCGTCCTGATCGTGTCATGTCCATGTCCTGAAACATCCTGCGACGTCCCAACTCGTGCCATGGCCACGCCCTGCCATGTCCTGCGACGTCCCGACTCGTGCCATGGCCATGCCCTGCCATGTTCTGCGACGTCCCGACTCGTGCCATGGCCACGCCCTGCCATGTCCTGACGCGTCCTGACACGTGCCATGGCCATGTCCTGATGCGTCCTGACACGTGCCATGGCCACGCCCTGATGTGTTCTGCGACGTCCCGACTCAAGCCATCGCCACGCCCTGCCATGTCCTGATGCGTCCTGACACGTGCCATGGCCATGGCCTGATGCATCCTACGACGTCCTGACTCTTGCCATGGCCACGCCCTGCCATGTACTGCGACGTCATGAGTTATGCCATGGCCACGCTCTGCCATGTCCTGACGTATCCTGACACGTGCCACTGCCATGTCCTGACGCGTCCTGGCACGTGCCATGGCCATGTCCTGACGCGTCCTGTGACGTCCTGACTTTTGCCATGGCCACGCCCTGCCATGTCCTGCGACTTTATGAGTCATGCCTTGGCCACGCCCTGCCATGTCCTGACGTGTCCTGACACGTTCCACTGCCATGTCCTGACGCGTCCTGACACGTGCCATGGCCATGTCCTGACTCGTCCTACAACGTCCTGACTCATGCCATGGCCATGTCCTGACACGTGTCGACCTGCCGTCGCTCGACGCTACCGCTCGTACCACCCCGACTTTTCACCACAGCCGCCAACGACCACCAACATCATTGCGCTTGACATGTTACTAAGCATTGGTTAGCAATAGACGTGGTGCGACGTGGTGCGGCTTGGAGCGACGTAGTGCGATGTCGTGCCATGGCCACGTCTTGACACGTACCATGGCCAACTCCTGACACGTCCTGACACGTACCATGACCATACCTTGCCATGTCCTGTGCGTCCTTACACGTACCATGGCGATGGCCTGACACGTCCTGACACGTACCATGACCATATCCTGCCATGTCCTGCGACGTCCTTACACGTACCATGGCCATGGCCTGACACGTCATGACACGTTCCATGATCATATCCTGCCATGTCCTGCGACGTCCTGAATCGTGCCATGGCCACGTCCTGACGCGTCCTGACACGTACCTTGGCCATATCATGCCATGTCCTGCGACGTCCTGACTCGTGCTATGGCCATGGCCTAACACGTCATGACACGTACCATGATCATATCCTGCCCTGTCCTACGACGTCCTGAATCGTGCCATGGCCACGTCCTGACACATACCATGGCCACGTCCTGACGCGTCCTGACACGTACCATGGCCATATCCTGCCATGTCCTGCGACGTCACTACTCGTGCCATGACGACGCCCTGCCACGTCCTGACGCGTGCCATGGCCATGTCCTGCGACGTCCTGACTCGTGCCATGGCCACGCCCTGCCACATCCTGACGCGTGCCATGGCCATGTCCGGACGCGTCCTGACACGTACTATGGCCATATCCTGCCATGTCCTGCGACGTCCTGACTTGTGCCATGGCCACGCCCTGCCATGTCCTGACGCGTCCTGATCGTGCCATGGCCATGTCCTTAAACGTTCGTCCCAACTCGTGCCATGGCCACGCGCTGCCATGTCCTGCGACGTCCCGACTCGTGCCATGGCCACGCCCCACCATGTCCTACGACGTCCCGACTCGTGCCATGGCCACGCCCTGCCATGTCCTGACGCGTCCTGACACGTGCCATGGCCATGACCTTATGCATCCTGACACGTGCCATGGCCACGCCGTGCCATGTCCTGCGACGTCCCGACTCGTGCCATGGCCACGCCCTGCCATGTCCTGACGCGTCCTGACACGTGCCATGGCAAGTCCTGATGCGTCCTGACACGTGCCATGGCCATGTCCTGACGCGTCCTGCGACGTCCTGACTCTTGCCATGGCCACGCCCTTCCATGTCCTGCGACGTCATGTGTCATGCCATGGCCACGCCCTGCCATGTCCTGACTCGTCCTGACACGTGCCACTGCCATGTCCTGACGCGTCCTGCAACGTCCTGACTCTTGCCATGGCCACGCCCTGCCATGTCCTGCGACGTCATGTGTCATGCCATGGCCACGCCCTGCCATGTCCTGACGTGTCCTGACACGTGCCACTGCCATGTCCTGACGCGTCCTTACACGTGCCATGGCCATGTCCTGACTCGTCCTGCAACGTCCTGACTCGTGCCATGGCCATGTCCTGACACGTGTCGACCGGCCGTCGCCCGACGCTACCGCTCGAACCACCCCGACTTTCCACCACCGCCGCCAACGACCACCAACATCATTGCGCTTGACATGTTTCTAAGCATTGGTTAGTAATATACGTGGTGCGATGTTGTGCGGCTTGGAGCGACGTAGTGCATTGTCGCGCCATGGCCACGTGTTGACACGTACCATGGCCAAGTCCTGACACGTCCTGACACGTACCATAACCATACCCTGCCATGTCCTCTGCATCCTTACACGTACCATGGCCATGGCCTGACACGTACAATGACCATATCCCTCCATGTCCTGCGACTTCCTTACACGTACCATGGCCATGGCCTGACACGTCATGACACGTACCATGACCATATCCAGCCCTGTCCTGCGACGTCCTGAATCGTGCCATGGCCACGTCCTGACGCGTCCTGACACGTACGATGGCCACGTCCTGACGCGTCCTTACACGTACCATGGCCTTATCCTGCCATGTCCTGCGACGTCCTGACTCGTGCCATGACCACGCCCTGCCACGTCCTGACGCATGCCATGGCCGTGTCCTTCGACGTCCTGACTCGTGCAATGGCCACGCTCTGCCACGTCCTGACGCGTGCCTTGGCCATGTCCGGACGCGTCCTGACTCGTACCATGGCCATATCCTGCCATGTCCTGCGACGTCCTGACTCGTGCCATGGTCACGCCCTGCCATGTCCTGACACGTGCCACGGCCATGTCCTGACACGTCCTGCGACGTCCCAACTCATCCCATGGCAACACCCTGCCATGTAGTGCGACGTCTCGACTCGTGCCTTGGCCACGCCCTGCCATGCCCTGTGACGTCCCGACTCATGCCATGGCCACGCTTTGCCATGTCCTGACGCGTCTTGACACGTGCCATGGCCATGTCCTGACGCGTCCTCCGACGTGCCATGGCCACGCCGTGCAATGTCCTGCGACGTCCCGACTCCTGCCATGGCCACGCCCTGCCATGTCCTGGCGCGTCCTGACACGCGCCTTGGCATGTCCTGATGCGTCCTGACACGTACCATGGCCATGTCCTGACGTGCCCTGCGACGTCCTGACTCTTGCCATGGCCACGCCCCGCCATGTCCTGCGACGTCATGAGTCATGCCATGGACACGCCCTGCCATGTCCTGACGTGTCCTGACACGTGCCACTGCCATGTCCTGACGCATCCTGGCACGTGCCATGGCCATGTCCTGACGCGTCCTGTGACGTCC
>JAXGFW010000028.1:42500-57500 GCA_034376525.1 Nicotiana benthamiana | reverse complement strand
AGGCAACAAAAGCTCACGGGTTGGACAAGCAAAAGGTGAACTGTCTAAAGCATCTGATTTAGCTAAGCTCACCAAAATAGACGCGGCTGCTGAAGATAACATCAGTTCAAACAGGTCGGTTCCAATCGAACCACTGGATGAACACTCTAATTCCTCACACCTGGAAAATCCTTTGCAACATTTTGCTGATCGAGCTAATCTTGAGGCTGAGAAACAGTTAACAAAATCGTCAGAAGAAAAGGATGCACAGATTTTAGATCATCAACAGACATATAGTCAACTAGAAGGATCAAAAAAAGGCAGCAAATTCACTGTTCCAACAGTTTCAGTCTCGGCTGAAGTTTCAATTCCAAATGGAATGCAAATACATCTTGAAGAGGTATATCAACATGCTCTTGAAGTCATTCAACATACAACAAATAATTGCCCATCCTTTTCCAAAACAAATCCAAATTCTCATCTCAAAAAAACAATGCACGTCTCTGAAAATTGCCAAGTTAGTCAGTTAACTGCAGTTAAGTCTACTGCTCTCCCTAACTTGTCAATAGTGTCGGGAGAGAAGTTGAAAATGAGCAAGTGCGATGGAGGTCAGTCAACATCAGCTGCAATTAACAAACAAATCCCTATGAGGGACATAGTTGTTAAATCGCAATTGTGGAATCCTGACGCGTCCTGACACGTGTCATGGCCATGTCCTGATGCGTCCTGACACGTGCCATTGCCACGCCATGCCATGTCCTGCGATGTCCCTTCTCGTGCCATGGCCACGCCCTGCCATGTCCTGACGCGTCCTGCCACGTGCCATCGCATATCCTGATGCGTCCTGACATGTGCCATGGCCATGTCCTGACGCGTCCTGCGACGTCCTGACTCTTGCCATGGCCACGCCCTGCCATGTCCTGCGACGTCATGAGTCATGCCATGGACACGCCCTTCCATGTCCTGACGTTTCCTGACACGTGCCACTGCCATGCCCTGACACGTGCCATGGCCATGTCCTGACGCATCCTGTGACGTCCTGACTTTTTCCATGGCCACGCCCTGCCATGTCCTGCGACGTTATGAGTCATGCCTTGGCCACGCCCTGCCATGTCCTGACGTGTCCTGACACGTGCAATGGCCATATCCTGACTCGTCCTGCAACGTCCTGACTCATGCCATGGCCATGTCCTGACACGTGTCGACCCGCCGTCGCCTGACGCTAGCGCTCGAACCACCCTGACTTTTCTTCACCGCCGGCAACGACCACCAAACATCACTGCACTTGACATGTTTCTAAGCATTGGTTAGCAATAGACGTGGTGCGACGTGGTGCGGCTTGGAGCGACGTAGTGCGATGTCGTGCCATGGCCATGTCTTGACACGTACCATGGCCAAGTCCTGACATGTCCTGACACGTACCATGACCATACCCTGCCATGTCCTGTGCGTCCTTACACGTACCATGGCCATGGCCTGACACGTCCTGACACGTACCATGACCATATCCTGCCATGTCCTGCGACGTCCTTACACGTACCATGGCCATGGCCTGACACGTCATGACACGTACCATGATCATATCCTGCCCTGTCCTGCGACGTCCTGAATCGTGCCATGGCCACGTCCTGACGCGTCCTGACACGTACCATGGCCACGTTCTGACACGTACCATGCCATATCCTGCCATGTCCTGCGACGTCCTGACTCGTGCCATGGCCATGGCTTAACACGTCATGACACGTACCATGATCATATCCTGCCCTGTCCTGCGACGTCCTGAATCGTGTCATGGCCACGTCCTGACGCGTCCTGACACGTACCATGGCCACGTCCTGACGCGTCCTGACACGTACCATGGCCATATCCTACCATGTCCTGCGACGTCCTGACTCGTGCCATGACCACGCCCTGACACGTCCTGACGCGTGCCATGGCCATGTCCTGCGACGTCCTAACTCGTGCCATGGCCACGCCCTTCCACGTCTTGACGCGTGCCATGGCCATGTTCGGACGCTTCCTGACACGTACCATGGCCATCTCCTGCCATGTCCTGCGACGTCCTGACTCGTGCCATGGCCACGTCTTGCCATGTCCTGACGTGTCCTGACCGTGCCATGGCCATAACCTGAAACGTCCTGCGACGTCCCAACTCGTGCCATGGCCACGCCCTACAATGTCCTGCGACGTCCCGACTCGTGCCATGGCCACGCCCTGCCATGTCCTGCGATGTCCCGACTCGCGCCATGTCTACGTCTTGCCATGTCCTGACGCGTCCTGACACGTGCCATGGCCCCGCCGTGCCATGTCCAGCGACGTCCCGACTCGTGCCATGGCCTGCGACGTCCGGACTCGTGCAATGGCCACGCCCTGCCATGTCCTGACGCGTCCTGACACGTGCCATAGCAAGCCCTGATGCATCCTGACACGTGCCATGACCATGTCCTGACGCGTTCTGCGATGTCCTGACTCTTGCCATGGCCACGCCCTTCCATGTCCTGCGACATCATGTGTCATGCCATGGCCACGCCCTGCCATGTCCTGACGTGTCCTGACACGTGCCACTGCCATGTCCTGACGTGTCCTGACACGTGCCATGGCCATGTCCTGACGCGTCCTGCGACGTCCTATCTCTTTCCATGGCCACGCCCTGCCATGTCCTGCGACATCATGGGTCATGCCATGGCCACACCCTGCCATGTCGTCCTGACGCGTACCATGGCCATATCCTGCCATGTCCTGCGACGTCCTAACTTATGCCATGGCCACGCCCTGCCATGTTCTGCCGGGTCCTGACACATGCCATGGCCATGTCCTGACACGTCCTGCGACGTCCCGACTCATGCCATGGCCACGCCCTTCCACGTCCTACGACGTCCCAACTCGTTCTATGGCCACGCCCTGCCATGTCTTGTGACGTCCCGACTCGTGCCATGGCCACGCCCTGCCATGTCCTGACACGTGCCATGGCCATGTCCTGATGCGTCCTGACACATGCCATGGCCATGTCCTGAGGCGTCCTGCGACGTCCTGACTCTTGCCATGGCCACACCCTGCCATGTCCTGGAAAGTCATAAGTCATGCCATGGCCACGCCCTGCCATGTCTTGACGTGTCCTGACACGTGCCACCGCCATGTCCTGACGCGTCCTGACACGTGCCATGGCCATGTCCTCACTCGTCCTGCGACGTCCTGACTCGTGCCATGGCCATGTCCTGACACGTATCGACCGTCCGTCGCCCGACGCTAGCGCTCGAACCACCCCGACTTTCCACCGCCGCCGCCAACGACCACCAATATCATTGCGCTTGACATGTTTCTAAGCATTGGTTAGCAATTAAGGTGGTGCGACGTGGTGCGACTTGGAGCGACGTAGTGCGATGTCGTGCCATGGCCACGTCTTGACACGTACCATGGCCATGTCCTGACACGTACCATGACCATATCCTGCCATGTCCTGCACGTCCTGTCACGTACCATGGCCATGGCATGACACGTCCTGACACGTACCATGACCATATCCCGCCATGTCCTGCGACGTCCTGTACGTACCGTGGCCATGTCCTGCGACGTCCAGAATCGTGCCATGGCCACGTCCTGACGCGTCTTGACAAGAACCATGACCATATCCTGCCATGTCTTGTGACGTCCTGACTCGTGCCACGACCACGCCCTGCCATGTCCTGACTCGTGCCATGGCCATGTCCTGCGACGTCCTGACTTGTGCCTTGTCACGCCCTGCTGTGTCCTGACGCGTGCCATGGCCATGTCCGGACGCGTCCTGACACGTACCATGGCCATATCCTTCCATGTCCTGCGACGTCCTGACTCGTGCCATGACCACGCCCTGCCATTGCCTTATGCGTCCTGACACGTGCCATGGCCATGTCCTGACACGTCCTGTGACGTCTTGACTCGTGCCATGGCCACGCCCTGCCATGTCCTGACGGGTCCTGACACGTGCCATGGCCATGTCTTGATGCGTCCTGACACGTGCCATGACCACGCCCTGCCATGTTCTGCAATATACCGACTCGTGCCTTGGCCACGCCCTGCCATGTCCTGACGCGTCCTGACACTTGCCATGGCCATGTCCTGATGCGTCCTGACACATGCCATGGCCATGTCCTGATGCGTCCTGACACGTGCCATGTCTATGTCCTGACTCGTCCTACGACGTCCTGACTCGTGCCATGGCCATGTCCTGAAAAGTGTCGACAGGCCGTCGGCCGACGCTACCGCTTGAACTACCCCGACATTCCACCACTGCCCCCAACGACCACCAACATCATTGCGCTTGATATATTTCTAAGCATTGGTTAGCAATAGACGTGGTGCGACGTGGTGCGGCTTGGAGCGACGTAGTGCGATGTCGTGCCATGGCCACGTCTTTACACGTACCATGGCCAAGTCCTGACACGTCTTGATAGGTACCATGACCATACCCTGCCATGTCCTACACGTCCTTACACATCCAAGGCCATGGCCAGACACGTCCTGACACGTACCATGACCATATCCTGCCATGTCCTGCGACGTCCTTACACGTGCCATGGCCATGGCCTTACACGTCATGACACGTACCATGATCATATCCTGCCATGTCGTGCAACATCCTGAATTGTGTCATGGCCACATCCTGACGAGTCCTGACACGTACCATGGCCACGTCCTGACGCGACCTGACACGTACCATGGCCTTATCCTGCCATGTCCTGCGACATCCTGACTCGTGCCATGACCATGCCCTGCTACGTCCTGACGCGTGCCATGGCCATGTCCTGTGACGTCCTGACTCGTCCACTTGCCACGCCCTGCCACGTCCTGACGCATGCCATGGCCTTGTCTGGACGCGTCCTGACACGTACCATGGCCATATCCTGCCATTTCCTTCGACGTCCTGACTCGTGCCATGGCCACGCCCTGCCATGTCCTGACGTGTCCTGACACGTGCCACTGCCATGTCCTGACGCGTCCTGACACGTGCCATGGCCATGTCCTGACTCGTCCTGCAACGTTCTGACTCGTGCCATGGCCATGTCCTAACAAGTGTGGACCGGCCGTCGCCTGACGCTACTGCTCGAACCACCCAGAATTTCCACCACTGCCGCCAACGACCACCAACATCATTGCGCTTGACATATTTCTAGATTGGTTAGCAATAGACGTGGTGCGACGTGGTGCCGCTTGGAGCGACGTAGTGCGATGTCGTGCCATGGCCACATCATGACACGTACCATGGCCAAGTCCTGACACGTCCTAACTTGCACCATGACCATACCCTGCCATGTCCTGCGCGTCCTTACACGTACCATGGCCATGGCCTGACACGTCCTGACATGTACCATGACCATATCCTGCCATGTCCTGCGACGTCCTTACACGTACCATGGCCATGGCCTGACACGTCAAGACACGTACCATAATCATATCCTGCCATTTCCTGCGACGTCCTGAATTGTGCCATGGCCACGTCCTGACGCGTCCTAACACGTACCATGGCCACGTCCTGACGCGTCCTGACACGTACCATGGCCATATCCTGCCATGTCCTGCGACATCCTGACTCGTTCCATGACCACGCCCTGCCATGTCCTGACGTGTGCCATGGCCATGTCCTGCGACGTCCTGACTCGTGCCATGGCCACGCCCTGGCATGGCCACGCCCTGCCACATCCTGACGCGTGCCATGGCCATACCCTGCCATGTCCTGATGCGTCCTGACACTTGCCATGGCCATGTCCTGACACGTCCTGCGACGTTCCGACTCGTGCCATGGCCATGCCCTGCCATGTCCTGCGATGTCCCGACACGTGCCGTGGCAACGCCCTGCCATGTCCTGCGATGTCTCGACTCGTGCCATGGCCACGCCCTGCCATGTCCTGACACGTCCTGACACGTGGCACGGCCATGTCCTGATGCGTCCTGACACGTGCCATGGCCACGCCCTGCCATGTCCTAGGACGTCCCGACTCATGCCATGGCCACGCCCCGCCATGTCCTGACGAATCCTGCCACGTGCCATGGTGTCAGGGGGCGATTTAGGCCAATTGTAATTCTGGCCGAGGTTTCACCTCCGCACGGCAGTCAAGTTCCGAACTTGGCTCAGCCTTCCCAACACTTAGTTTTATTTAGGACGTTTTGAGTTTAGAATGAACAATAGGCAACAAAACAGTAAGACACACGAGATTACAGGAATCCCTATTCCCAACTTGTATTATTAGAGTGAATACAAGAACACTAAGATTTTCGGCCACACAATGGCCAGGACAAAGACTCCCCTGACTCCCTGCCCCAATTACAAGCTCACAAAGCCAACCCTATGGCCAAGGCAAATGAATTCCCTAACTCTCTGCCCGAAATGAACTTGGAAGGAAAGAAAAGACTTCCTACCCGAAGGAAACCAACTTAGACAGATTTGGCCCCTGCTCAAATACTATAGACTAATTACAATACTCTTTCTCATGTCTTTCTTGGCTTAACATAGGCATCTATTTATAGGCTACATTTCGGTTGACAAGCCCCAACCGATGGGTTATCATGCCTAAAACGTGAGCACACTTCATGGTCCATGATCAGCATGTTTGCCCCATGATCAGCATGTCTGCCCCATGATCAGCATGTTTGTAGTAGTGGCAGCAACCGCCGAACTGCTTCCATGTGCATTGCATGTGCGCCTTGGCCGAGCTGATCCGCGCCTAAGGCTGGCATTGCGCCCAGCCTTAGCCTTCGACACTGCTCTCACTCAATGTCATTGCTTCAGCTTATTGCCGCCGCCGCAGTTGTCCGTCATTGTCAGTCACTTTGGCTAAACAAGTCCGCCACTAGCCGATGCCGAGTTTGCCCACATTGCTTGTCATCAAATGCCTTGCCATGCCTTGTCTTGCTATATCTTGCCCCTGCTTGACATAACTTTGCCGCACAAGTGTGTTGTCCCGCCTTGTCCAAGTGAAATGCCGTTGAGTCCGTCCAAGGCGCATTTGTCATGCCCCGCATAGTCCGTCATGCCGAGCTGCCGTCATGATGATGCCCCAATTTAAAGTGTCGTGAAACAAGTCCATCATGCAAATCCTTGTCACAACCCGCGTCTGCCGAGGATCAAAGTTAGGGGTCTAACACATGGCCATGTCTTGATGCGTCCTGACACATGCCATGGCATGTCCTGATGCGTCCTGACACGTGCCATGGCCATGTCCTGACGCGTCCTGCGACGTCCTGACTCTTGCCATGGCCACGCCCTGCCATGTCCTGCGACGTCATGAGTCATGCCATGGCCACGCCCTGCCATGTCCTGACGTGTCCTGACACGTGCCACTGCCATGTCCTGACGCGTCCTGACACGTGCCATGGCCACACAACTGCTCGAACCACCCCGATTTTCCTCCACCGCCGCCAACAACCACCAAGATCATTGCGCTTCACATATTTCTAAGCATTGGTTAGAATTAGACGTGGTGCTACGTGGTGCGACGTAGTGCGACGTCGTGCCATGGTCACGTCCTGACCCGTACCATGGCCAAGTCTTGACACGTCCTGACACGTACCATGACCATACCCTGCCATGTCCTACGCGTCCTTACACGTACCATGGCCATGGCCAGACACGTCCTGACTCGTACCATGACCATATCCTGCCATGTCCTGCGACGTCCTTACACGTACCATGGCCATGGCCTGACACGTCATGACACATACCATGATCATGTCCTGCCTTGTCCTGCGACGTCCTGACACGTGCCATGGCCACGTCCTGACGCGTCCTGACGCGTACCATGGCCACGTCCTGACGCGTCCTGACACGTACCATGGCCATATCCTGCCATGTCCTGCGACATCCTGACTCGTGCCATGACCACATCCTGCTACGTCCTGACGCGTGCCATGGCCATGTCCTGTGACGTCCCTACTCGTGCCATGGCCACGCCCTGCCACGTCCTGACGCGTGCCGTGGGCATGTCCGGACACGTCGTGCGACGTCCCGACTCGTGCCATGGCCATGTCCAGCGACGTCCTGACTCGTGCCTAGGCCACACCCTGCCATGTCCTGCGACGTCCTGACTCGTGCCATGGCCACGCCCCAACATGTCCTAACGCGTCCTGACACGTGGCATGGCCACGTCCTGATGCGTCCTGACACGTGCCATGGCCACGCCCTGCCATGTCCTGTGACATCCCGACTCGTTCCATGGCCACGCCCTGCCATGTCCTGACGCGTCCTGACACGTGCCATGGCCATGTCCTGATGCGTCCTGACTCATGCCATGGCCATGCCCTGATGCGTCTTGACACGCGCCATGGCCATGGCCTGACGCGTCCTACGACGTCCTGACTCTTGCCATGGCCACGCCCTGCCATGTAATGCGACGTCATGAGTCATGCCATGGCCATGCCCTGCCATGTCCTAACGTGTCCTGACACGAGCCACTGCCATGTTTTGACGCGTCCTGACACGTGCCATGGCCATGTCCTGACTCGTACTACGACGTCCTGACTCGTGCCATGGCCATATCCTGACACGCGTCGAATGGCCGTCGCCCGACGCTACTGCTCGAACCACCCTAAGTTTCCACCACCCCCACCGATGACCACCAACATCATTGCGCTTGATATGTTTCTAAGCATTGGTTAGAATTAGACGTGGTGCGACGTGGTGAGGCTTGGAGAGACGTAGTGCGATGTCGTGCCATGGTCACGTCCTGACACGTACCATGGCCATGTCCTGACACGTCCTGACACATACCATGACCATATCCTGCCATGTCCTGCGACGTCCTGTCACGTACCATGGCCATGGCATGACACGTCTTGACACGTACCATGACCTTATCCTGCCATGTCCTGCGACGTCCTGACACGTTCCATGGCCATGGCCTGACACGTCATGACACGTACCATAACCATATCTTGCCATGTCCTGCGACGTCCTGAATAGTGCCATGGTCACGTCCTGACGCGTCCTGACACGTACCATGACAATATCCTGCCATGTCCTGTGACGTCCTGACTCGTGCTATGACCACGCCCTGCCATGTCCTGACGCGTGCCATGGCCAAGTCCTGCGACGTCCTGACACGTTCCATGGCCACGCTCTGCCATGTCGTGCGACGTCCTGACTCGTGCCATGGCCACGCCCTGCCATGTTCTTCGACGTCCCGACTTGTGCCATGGCCACGCCCTGCCATGTCCTGACGCGTCCTGACACGTGCCATGGCCATGTCCTGATGCGTCCTGACACGTGCCATGGCCACGCCCTGCTGTGTCCTGCGAAGTCCAGACTCGTGCCATCGCCACACCCTGCCATGTCCTGATGCGTCCTGACACGTGCCATGGCCATGGCCTGATGCGTCCTACGATGTCCTGACTCTTGCCATGGCCACGCCCTGCCATGTACTGTGACGTCATGAGTTATGCCATGGCCACGCCCTGCCATGTCCTAACGTGTCCTGACACGTGCCACTGCCATGTCCTAACGTGTCCTGACACGTGCCACTGCCATGTCCTGATGCTCCTGACACGTGACATGGCCATGTCCTCGCTCGTCCTGCGAAGTCCTGACTCGTGCCATGGCCATGTCCTGACACGTGTCGACCGACCGTCGCCCGACGCTACTGCTCGAACCAGGGTGAGTTTCCACCACCGTCGCCAACGACCACCAAAATCATTGCGCTTGACATGTTTCAAAGCATTAGTTAGACTTGGAGGTGGTGCGACATGGTGCGCCTTGAAGAGACGTAGTGCGATGTCGTGCCATAGTCACGTCCTGACACGTACCATGGCCATGTCCTGACACGTACCATGACCATATCCTGCCATGTCCTGCGAAGTCCCGTCACGTACCATGGCCATTTCCTCACACGTCATGACACGTACCATGACCTTATCCTGCCATGTCTTGCGACGTCTCGACTCGTGCCATGGCTACGCCCCGCCATGTCCCGCGACGTCCCGACTCGTGCCATGGCCACGCCCTGCCATGTCCTGACGCGTCCTAGCACGTGCCATGGCCATGTCCTGATGCGTCCTGACACGTGTCATGGCCACGCCGTGCCATGTCCTGCGACGTCCCGACTCGTGCCATGGCCACGCCATACCATGTCCTGACGCGTCCTGAGACGTGCCATGGCAAGTCCTGATGCGTCATGACACATGCCATGGCCATGTCCTGACGCGTCCTGCGACATCCTGACTCATGCGATGGCCACGCCCTTCCATGTCCTGCGACGACATGTGTCATGCCATGGCCATGCCCGGCCATGTCCTGACGCGTCCTGACACGTGCCACTGCCATGTCCTTACGCGTCCTGCGACGTCCTGACTCTTGCCATGGCCACGCCCTGCCATGTCCTGCGACGTCATGTCATGCCATGGCCACGCCCTGCCATGTCCTGACGCGTCCTGACACGTGCCACTGCCATGTCCTGACGCGTCCTGACACGTGCCATGGCCATGTCCTGACTCGTCCTGAAAAGTCCTGACTCGTGCCTTGGCCATGTCCTGACACATGTCGACTGGCCGTCGCCCGACGCTACCGCTCGAACCACCCCGACTTTCCACCACCGCCGCCGACGACCACCAACATCATTGCGCTTGACATGTTATTAAGCATTGGTTAGCAATAGACGTGGTGCGACGTGGTGCGGCTTGGAGCGACGTAGTGCGATGTCGTGCCATGGCCACGTCTTGACACGTACCATGGCCAAGTCCTGACACGTCCTGACACGTACCATGACCATACCCTGCCATGTCCTGCGCGTCCTTAAACGTACCATGGCCATGGCCTGACACGTCCTGACACGTACGATGACCATATCCTGCCATGTCCTGCGACGTCCTTACACGCACCATGGCCATGGCCTGACACGTCATGACACGTACCATGATCGTATCCTGCCATGTCGTGTGACGTCCTGAATCGTGCCATGGCCACGTCCCGACGCGTCCTGACACGTACCATGGCCACGTCCTGACACGTACCATGGCCATATCCTGCCATGTCCTGCGACGTCCTGACTCGTGCCATGACCACGCCCTGCCACGTCCTGACGCGTGCCATGGCCATGTCGTGCGACGTCCTGACTCGTGCCATGGCCACGCCCTGCCATGTTCTTCGACGTCCCGACTTGTGCCATGGCCACGCCCTGCCATGTCCTGACGCGTCCTGACACGTGCCATGGCCATGTCCTGATGCGTCCTGACACGTGCCATGGCCACGCCCTGCTGTGTCCTGCGAAGTCCAGACTCGTGCCATCGCCACACCCTGCCATGTCCTGATGCGTCCTGACACGTGCCATGGCCATGGCCTGATGCGTCCTACGATGTCCTGACTCTTGCCATGGCCACGCCCTGCCATGTACTGTGACGTCATGAGTTATGCCATGGCCACGCCCTGCCATGTCCTAACGTGTCCTGACACGTGCCACTGCCATGTCCTAACGTGTCCTGACACGTGCCACTGCCATGTCCTGATGCTCCTGACACGTGACATGGCCATGTCCTCGCTCGTCCTGCGAAGTCCTGACTCGTGCCATGGCCATGTCCTGACACGTGTCGACCGACCGTCGCCCGACGCTACTGCTCGAACCAGGGTGAGTTTCCACCACCGTCGCCAACGACCACCAAAATCATTGCGCTTGACATGTTTCAAAGCATTAGTTAGACTTGGAGGTGGTGCGACATGGTGCGCCTTGAAGAGACGTAGTGCGATGTCGTGCCATGGTCACGTCCTGACACGTACCATGGCCATGTCCTGACACGTACCATGACCATATCCTGCCATGTCCTGCGAAGTCCCGTCACGTACCATGGCCATTTCCTCACACGTCATGACACGTACCATGACCTTATCCTGCCATGTCTTGCGACGTCTCGACTCGTGCCATGGCTACGCCCCGCCATGTCCCGCGACGTCCCGACTCGTGCCATGGCCACGCCCTGCCATGTCCTGACGCGTCCTAGCACGTGCCATGGCCATGTCCTGATGCGTCCTGACACGTGTCATGGCCACGCCGTGCCATGTCCTGCGACGTCCCGACTCGTGCCATGGCCACGCCATACCATGTCCTGACGCGTCCTGAGACGTGCCATGGCAAGTCCTGATGCGTCATGACACATGCCATGGCCATGTCCTGACGCGTCCTGCGACATCCTGACTCATGCGATGGCCACGCCCTTCCATGTCCTGCGACGACATGTGTCATGCCATGGCCATGCCCGGCCATGTCCTGACGCGTCCTGACACGTGCCACTGCCATGTCCTTACGCGTCCTGCGACGTCCTGACTCTTGCCATGGCCACGCCCTGCCATGTCCTGCGACGTCATGTCATGCCATGGCCACGCCCTGCCATGTCCTGACGCGTCCTGACACGTGCCACTGCCATGTCCTGACGCGTCCTGACACGTGCCATGGCCATGTCCTGACTCGTCCTGAAAAGTCCTGACTCGTGCCTTGGCCATGTCCTGACACATGTCGACTGGCCGTCGCCCGACGCTACCGCTCGAACCACCCCGACTTTCCACCACCGCCGCCGACGACCACCAACATCATTGCGCTTGACATGTTATTAAGCATTGGTTAGCAATAGACGTGGTGCGACGTGGTGCGGCTTGGAGCGACGTAGTGCGATGTCGTGCCATGGCCACGTCTTGACACGTACCATGGCCAAGTCCTGACACGTCCTGACACGTACCATGACCATACCCTGCCATGTCCTGCGCGTCCTTAAACGTACCATGGCCATGGCCTGACACGTCCTGACACGTACGATGACCATATCCTGCCATGTCCTGCGACGTCCTTACACGCACCATGGCCATGGCCTGACACGTCATGACACGTACCATGATCGTATCCTGCCATGTCGTGTGACGTCCTGAATCGTGCCATGGCCACGTCCCGACGCGTCCTGACACGTACCATGGCCACGTCCTGACACGTACCATGGCCATATCCTGCCATGTCCTGCGACGTCCTGACTCGTGCCATGACCACGCCCTGCCACGTCCTGACGCGTGCCATGGCCATGTCGTGCGACGTCCTGACTCGTGCCATGGCCACGCCCTGCCATGTTCTTCGACGTCCCGACTTGTGCCATGGCCACGCCCTGCCATGTCCTGACGCGTCCTGACACGTGCCATGGCCATGTCCTGATGCGTCCTGACACGTGCCATGGCCACGCCCTGCTGTGTCCTGCGAAGTCCAGACTCGTGCCATCGCCACACCCTGCCATGTCCTGATGCGTCCTGACACGTGCCATGGCCATGGCCTGATGCGTCCTACGATGTCCTGACTCTTGCCATGGCCACGCCCTGCCATGTACTGTGACGTCATGAGTTATGCCATGGCCACGCCCTGCCATGTCCTAACGTGTCCTGACACGTGCCACTGCCATGTCCTAACGTGTCCTGACACGTGCCACTGCCATGTCCTGATGCTCCTGACACGTGACATGGCCATGTCCTCGCTCGTCCTGCGAAGTCCTGACTCGTGCCATGGCCATGTCCTGACACGTGTCGACCGACCGTCGCCCGACGCTACTGCTCGAACCAGGGTGAGTTTCCACCACCGTCGCCAACGACCACCAAAATCATTGCGCTTGACATGTTTCAAAGCATTAGTTAGACTTGGAGGTGGTGCGACATGGTGCGCCTTGAAGAGACGTAGTGCGATGTCGTGCCATGGTCACGTCCTGACACGTACCATGGCCATGTCCTGACACGTACCATGACCATATCCTGCCATGTCCTGCGAAGTCCCGTCACGTACCATGGCCATTTCCTCACACGTCATGACACGTACCATGACCTTATCCTGCCATGTCTTGCGACGTCTCGACTCGTGCCATGGCTACGCCCCGCCATGTCCCGCGACGTCCCGACTCGTGCCATGGCCACGCCCTGCCATGTCCTGACGCGTCCTAGCACGTGCCATGGCCATGTCCTGATGCGTCCTGACACGTGTCATGGCCACGCCGTGCCATGTCCTGCGACGTCCCGACTCGTGCCATGGCCACGCCATACCATGTCCTGACGCGTCCTGAGACGTGCCATGGCAAGTCCTGATGCGTCATGACACATGCCATGGCCATGTCCTGACGCGTCCTGCGACATCCTGACTCTTGCGATGGCCACGCCCTTCCATGTCCTGCGACGACATGTGTCATGCCATGGCCATGCCCGGCCATGTCCTGACGCGTCCTGACACGTGCCACTGCCATGTCCTTACGCGTCCTGCGACGTCCTGACTCTTGCCATGGCCACGCCCTGCCATGTCCTGCGACGTCATGTCATGCCATGGCCACGCCCTGCCATGTCCTGACGCGTCCTGACACGTGCCACTGCCATGTCCTGACGCGTCCTGACACGTGCCATGGCCATGTCCTGACTCGTCCTGAAAAGTCCTGACTCGTGCCTTGGCCATGTCCTGACACATGTCGACTGGCCGTCGCCCGACGCTACCGCTCGAACCACCCCGACTTTCCACCACCGCCGCCGACGACCACCAACATCATTGCGCTTGACATGTTATTAAGCATTGGTTAGCAATAGACGTGGTGCGACGTGGTGCGGCTTGGAGCGACGTAGTGCGATGTCGTGCCATGGCCACGTCTTGACACGTACCATGGCCAAGTCCTGACACGTCCTGACACGTACCATGACCATACCCTGCCATGTCCTGCGCGTCCTTAAACGTACCATGGCCATGGCCTGACACGTCCTGACACGTACGATGACCATATCCTGCCATGTCCTGCGACGTCCTTACACGCACCATGGCCATGGCCTGACACGTCATGACACGTACCATGATCGTATCCTGCCATGTCGTGTGACGTCCTGAATCGTGCCATGGCCACGTCCCGACGCGTCCTGACACGTACCATGGCCACGTCCTGACACGTACCATGGCCATATCCTGCCATGTCCTGCGACGTCCTGACTCGTGCCATGACCACGCCCTGCCACGTCCTGACGCGTGCCATGGCCATGTCGTGCGACGTCCTGACTCGTGCCATGGCCACGCC